>JAVJIF010011259.1:0-99519 GCA_038442645.1 Agave tequilana | reverse complement strand
TAGCAAATACAAACAGCGCGAACAACAAATATTAAATAATAAATGAAAGACAAATATGCGTGCCAGCAGATATGATTGGTAAAGCAAATATACACGAGGCAATTCAACACAAAATAAGAAAGTGGGTTTCAACCCATAAAATTCCATCAAAAACAATACAAAGGAACAATTCTGAAACAAACACGCTGCTGCTATTATGATTATAATTAAATTAGACCTACTCCTATCTGATCGGGGGTTTTCCGCAGAGCCGAGTTGATTGAAAAACGTTAAAGAAAGCAATAAAAACTTGCAAATTACGTTATTCCTAATTCTCCAAAACAAAGCAATAAAAGCTTCAAAGTAAAGTAATTTGCTTCATTGTTTGCGGAGGGGCCTTCTCTTTTTTGGCTACTTGACTTTTATGTATGTTAGTTGCAATAACTACTCATATTCTCTGTATCGTATAAGATAAGACAGTGTTACATGCCACGATTGGTTGTGAAACAACTCCTGCACAAAGCAACATGTCCACAGCTCAAATAACCTCTTCTTTTCATATGGCCTCAAATTATGGGCACAAAACTGATGTAGACAATTGTGAGTTGTGATCTCAAAATTTTGAATATAATAGCATAACTTGATCAATTCGTTAAAATTTATTCCCTGGTTTTTAAAAAACGATTTCTAAATAATTATTTATTATTTTCAAAGAGCATCAGAGCCCATTAATCTGTTCCCCAATCAGCCCACGTTTAGTGTTGGGCTAGTCCCCCACAATTTTGCTCGTGCAATCCATTATATTTTTTAGTTAGAAATCAACTCATGTTTTTTTTTTTTTTTTATAATCAACATGCTTCGCACGGGCTTTCGAATTGGTGACCTCTGGGGGAGTAAACCAAGGTCTAACCGGTGGGCCACAGTTAGGGGGACAACTAAACTCATGTGTTTTTTTTTTTTTTTTTTTATAATCAACATGTCTCGTACGGGCTTTCGAATTGGTGACCTCTGAGGAGTAAACCCAGGTCTAACCGGTGGGCCACAGTTAGGGGACAACTAAACTCATGTTTGAATTTGATTAATGCAAACAGGCCGTAATTTAGGTCTGGGTTGGCCCTGCCCAACACATCCAACTTGTACTCAATAAACAGTTCACAACTTATATTTCTTATTTCAACATTGTTAGCTGCAATTTGTGTTAAGACGATATTATTCTATACTGATAATATGCATGATTAGCATCTACATGCACAATCGGTTCAGGTTGAAACAGATTGAACGCCCTCAATTGTCCGACCCGAACATAAAATGCACAACAAAACCCTAATTCGACGTGACTCTAACCTAATGGATTCAAACCTGAATTCAACCCAACCTAAAGATTTCATGTGCAGTTTAAGATTGGATTCAAGCCGGACTCCAACTAGGCCAGGTCGGGTTGGGTTGAGCCATCAGACCCGACAACTTTCAAAAATTCCGCATGTGTATGTATTGAACAAAATCTTAGAAAACTATTTTCAGATTGATTTCAAGCACATGCCCAACTCCCCCATGTATGATATTCAGTTGGTTTCTCAAGAATTCATATCTAGATCGAGAGAGTGAATCGAGTAACAATACCTATTGGCACCCTAATTTTTTTATTATGTTGAAATTAACTTTTTTTTAATTTTTATATAGATGTCACTGTTGTACAGTGGTAAAAACCTCTTTGCAGAGATCTGGGGTTCAAATCCTATTTACAGCAGCTTATAGCATGTATGTTTGAAAAATGAATATTATTTTTTCTTAACAGAAAGAGAACATAGTTTACCTTCTACCATGTACGCATACCCATCACTAATTATCTAAATTAAATCCCCTATTGAACAACTACTAGATTATTATGTTGATATAGAAAAACTTACATTTCTGCTTATAATCATCTTATTTGACACCTCAAATTCTTGAAGTTCTTTAATGAGATCAGACGTGTTTAAAACAAACATGTTGATTAAAGTTTGATAGCTTACTAGACCAATCAATTTCTCTCAAAATATCCAATGGCTTTGTTATGCTGTTACAACAAATCATAAAATGTACTTAACATTATCCTCTGTTTTTTCATACTTGGAAGCGCGAAGTACCTTCTGTTGTAACAGTGGGCTTCTGCAAGAGAAAAAATTGCAACTATAAGCTAATAGGGACAAAGATGATAACACACCCGTATTTAGCTTCAAGGAACACTGCGACGAGACGTAAGTCGGGTCAAAGTGTTACAGGAAAGTGAAATGATGCATTCGGGTAAGCACCGAAATGGCCCAAGCCATAACGGTAAATGAGCCAAAGGCCCCTGCGAGAGAGAGTAAGAGTTAAAGGCTTCACGGTAGAGTTACAACCAAAGAAAGATCAAGGTAGTAATTCTAAAATCTTAAGGTGTTTTACTAAAGGCTTGAAAAATAAATCAAGATGGAGATTGTTAAGATTTTGTCTTGTTTTCAAGAAGAGATAATGGTTTAAGAAAATCCAATTAAATTGTAGAAGAAGAAAATTGAGAAAGAAGCAGATCAAGTAGGAGAAGACATATAAAATTGACTGATAGAATCTATTAGTCGACTGATGGTGTTCTACAGAAACTCAGATATCTATAGAAGTCGATTAATTGAAGGTATTAGTCGACTCATACAAGTATTAGTCAATTAATTAAAAGTGTAAGTCGACTAACCTGATCGTGCTAAGTCTGTTTCTGATTCGGATTCTTATCCGATTGTATTTTCTTTTCTTGTGAAGTACGAATTCTTCTAGATCAAGAAATGATCTTCAAACATCTAACGGCCGAGATCATCTCATAGCCTGACTAGAATTGTATTGTAAATCGTATAAATAAATATTGTAATCTAATGTATTGAATATATCAAATGAAGAAGATCAGAGGAAGCTAAGAAAAAGAGATGAAGGTGACGAGATATTGAGAAAATGTATACTCTTATAATCTAGGTGTAAATTCAAAAAGAAGGTGAATATTCTTATGGATTCAAGGGGAAAGCTAGATCTCTATTGTACGAGATTTATTAATAATACTCTCTCAAGTTTTCTCTCCATAGACGTAGGTCAAGTTGGAACCGAATCACGTTAAATTCTCGTGTTATTATTGTTATTACTCTTTTGTCTTGATATTATTAGTTTTCTTTACAATAATTTTTCTTTTGCAAGTACTGATCCTATCGTCAAGATTTTTCACTGCGCACAACAATTGGTGTCAGAGCGCCAGTCGTGTCTCGGTAGAATTATCTTCATAGGGTGGCTAACTTGCATGCATGTTTGCTTATTCGAGTCACTTTCAATGCTTTCTGCAAGATTTGAAGTACTTTAAACAAAGATATTTGGATAGTAAACTTTAGATATTTGTGAGCTCTTTTTATAGATGCAGAAACAACTGATGCAAGACATTAAGATTCTTAACAGAAAAATCTTCTCCATTCTCCATTTTGTATCCGTTTTCCTCCTGTTTTCTCTTTAAACACAAATGCCAAATTAGTTTCACATGAATACTTTAAGGTAGAATCCACAAGAGATTCATAAAAAAATCTTTTCAACATCTTCAAAATTTTCTATTTGAAGCAAAACAAACACCTAAAAATGCTTCGAACAAACAAACAAATGGTTCCGAAGTCAAGTTATCAGGTTTGGTTCCTCAAAGATTATCCGTAAACTTATCACTTTATCAGATATTATTATAAGGATTCAAATATAAAAATCCAGAAAAATTGTTACTACGAATTGCTGCCCAAATTTTCTATTATCTATATGTTTATATTTCAAATATCAGAGTTGGCATTTTCCTTTACTTGGCACATCAAGTTCTTGAACTTCGTTGGCATTTCTTTCTCAATGCAAACATGCAGACATCTTGCTTAAAAGTTTGTTTGGTTCACTATAAGAATCAGCTTCTCTCAAAATATCTTATGGCTTCGTTACTATCTTGTAACAAATCATGAAAACCACTAATTCCTAATTGTTCTATTTGCCATCAGGGATATTCTTGGCGTGTGCTGGCTTGCCCTAATTTCCGCTGAGCTCATGACTTTCTTCTTTCCTTTTCTTGTGAGTTCACCATTGATCTCTCTCTCTCTCTCTCTCAATTTTGTAAGAAACATTTTTCTCAAACATGAATGAATATTGTTTGGTTGGTTGTAGATGTAAAATCTACATATCATAATAATGTTGCAATTAATGGTGATAAAAAAAAGTTTAGTGTTTGGTTTGGTTGCAAGAAGAAAAGAAAATACTATTTCAATTTAGTTGTAACCAGTGTTAACACCGCAAATACGGGATTCGGTTCATGTGTGTGAGCCACACACACATACAATAAGAGGGCTAATCACACGTTGACACGTGTATTAATCCTTTTATAATATATTATTTGTGAGCCTATTATAAGAGATTATAAGAGGTCAAATCTACGTGTCAACTGTGATTGTAGTTCATTTTTGCATCATCTTCCACCTCTATACCATGCATTATATCAATAAAAATTGGTTTTTACCCTTTTTCTCTCTATTTTTGCAGGTCCATATATTAATGGAGAAGAGGCCCATAATTCATGGAATTATCAAAAATTAAAGGGGATTAATCAAGGCCCAAAGAGAAGCCCAGGATCTGGAGACATCCACGCGCCCAGTCATCATTCTAGAAGATCCACGTGGCTAACAGAACGTAACAAACTGGCAACAGAAATCTCTAACGCAACGGCCAAGATTCTGCCGCGAAAACGCGGCTCACTGTTGTGTTGAATTAGCTGACAACATCACTATAATATTTTATATTGGCAATGAACGCATGGTATACTTTCACACTAGTTTTACTTGGCAGCGTAACATTATGCTAAGCATTTCAGAACATAAATCGTCTAAATTTAAGAATCGAGGAGGAGTTCAAGGAACAATGAATAAGAAAAATTAATAAAATAAAAATGCACCAACACTAAAAGATATCATGTTAAGATTCTAAAGTGTAACTAAAAGTATGATGCTAAGATTCTCAAGCTCAACAGCTTTGAAATAAATAACTTGTTAGTCACTTTTTGCATATTTTTAAAACAAATATTTTATCAAGTCTGCTTTATAAATTTTTCAAAAAAGCACTGTAGTCTTTATTTTCTTTGTATTATTTAGATCTTAAATTTGCATCACCTCTTCCCTTTTTTTTTTTTTAGGTACAAGAAGACTAATATCGTTCTCTCTCGCATTCACAACTCCTACTATTTAAATCGATCAATTTGTTCTACTCAAAAGGTAGGTTCTACTCAAAAGGTAGATTGCTCATAACGCATGCACTTAGGTGCAATACTTTTAAATCCTCTTGCTGTCATGAAGCCTGTCAGTGAATTTTCTTCTCGAAATATATGTGACACTTTCCACTCTTCAAGATTCCCGAACTTGCTAAACTAAAATGATCCCTAAAATGATCCCGAGAGCGTCTCCTTCAATTCATAGCTTAGTTATCCCAAAACGGAAAATCACAAACGGAAAATCAGACCCTTATAGCATTGCAGCCTGCAATCATTTCAGCCAGAGGAGCCGCGACACGTCCAGTAAGGGAATGCTAACTGTCAAAAGAAGCTCTCGCCAGAAACCCAGCCCCTCTGTTGTTTGAGGGAGAAAAACAGAGCCATCGACCTTAAGATGAAGAGGCGCGCCAAAACACGAGCTACTAGGGAGTGATCTCAGTTTACCCACGGGCATGGGCACTCAAGTGCATTTGACTTCATTTCATCTCTCAACAGCTGTTGCCAATGCATGTTGAGCCACCAGCATCGCAGTTCCGTTTTCACCGGAAAAGACGGCTATGTTTCTTGCAATCCAAAGTTTCCACACAGTGAAAGCCATACCTCTTTTCTCTATTTTGTCTTCTCAAGCTCCATATATTAATGTCATCGAAGCCAAGACTACCTTTAGGGTTGGTCAGGGACCATCTCTCTTTTCCAGCATATCAACCATGCACTAGAATAACAATCCACTAATTTTACAATTATGAACTGGCTTTTCAAACAGCCACATTATAAATAGCAAATTATTCATTTACAAGAAGAACATTCTTGCCATTAGTAGATAGAGGATGATCAGCACGTGGCCACGCCAGACCCCACGCGCACAATACGAAAGCGACCCCAGACGCAGCCAATAACAGCAGCGTTCCCCCTTTTCATGTGAAAAGCTGGGCACCACCCATGTGCCCCCAATCAACGCACACACACTAGCTGGATCTCAACAACTTTCTTTCCAAAAAAGATTGATCAATTAGTTAAAATATTTTTACTTTATTTATTTACATCAGCAATCTGCCACTTTTTTTTCTTTTTTCTTTTTTCCTCTCTCTCTCTCGCCCCTGATTAGGGATGACCTTCATAACGCGCCGGAGTGAATAAATAAAAATTGAAAATTGAAAATCAAATTTTGAAAGATATCAACCGATCAATCTTAAAAATGCCGTCACCAGACCGACTTCTCGACGAAGCTGTGGAGGAGGGGAGGGAGTCGGCGTGCCAAGGGGCGCTGCTGCGGACGTGGCAGCAGCAGAGCGAGTTCTGGAAGTCGTCGAGATTCGTGAAAAGAGATGATGATGACGACGACGACGAGGAGGAGGCGGTGATGTGGCGGAGGATGTGCTCGAAGAGGGACTCGTCGCAGGGGATGGAGAGCGGGCCCGGGCGGGAGAAGCCGTACTCCTCCTCCGCCTGGACGAGGAGCTTGCGGAACGCGGGGTGGTTCAGGTGGGTGGCGCGGACAACGAAGCGCCGGGAGCTGGACCCCACGCACACCGCCACGTGGCCCGCCGGGACGTCCGGTGCGGCGGAGCGGGAGGCGGCGCGGTGGCGCCAGCGGCGGAGCATCTGGCGGAGGCGGACGATGTGCCGGATCGTGCTGCTCTTTCCCATTTCTCTTCTTTTCTTGATAAAATTTTCGAGCTGGGAAAAGGGAAAGCGGGGAGAGAGAAAGAGGGCTTGGGGGAGGATTATTTATCGATTGGGCTGTAACTGAATGGGCTCAGAGTTTGGAGATAATTACGAAAGTCGTTAGAGAATCTTTTTCTGGAGATTTTGCAGGTTGACCTCATTATCTATTTCATTTCCCTTTAATGTCTCTCGTTTTAATGTAAATTTTATTATAATGTTAGTATACATCTCTGCGAATGTTTTAATGTAAATCTTACCTGTAATCCCCATATCAAATGTAAAAACTCAGGTCCTCCAGTTCTCTCTCTTCTCATCAATTAAATTTTTTCAAAACATGATTCACCAAAAAAATAATACTCAAACATGATCATTTGGAAACAAAATAAAAATACAATTCTATATAGTTTTTCCTAGAATCTATATCTAATATCTCCCCTCTTGGCAGTTAGCACACTGCTCACACAAATAAGTGGGCTGCACATGCAAAAAGGAGGCACAAAAAGACCCTCCTTTAAAAAAATATTATATTATAAAAAAAAAGAAAAGAAAATAAATTGGAGAGGGTCAAAAATAGTAGTTGTAAGGGGGGTACGGTTCGTATGAAGTGATGAACTTCAGCCGTCATTTACTCTCCATTTGTCTCGCCACACGACAAGATTAGCACTCAGATTAGAGCAGGATTAGACCACAATTATTGTTTAACTAATTAACTTAATAATTTGTTGGTTGAAGTTACCGGGAGGTGAGCGTAGGTGACCGGCGTGCGGGGCGCTTTATATTCACCTCGGGTGAAGGGACTAGGGGTGGCTAACGGGACGAATCGGGTTGATTCATCCCGTTAGCAAACGAATCCGTTACGAACCCGTCTCGTAACGAATTCAAACGAGACGAATCAAGAATCGGGGTAGACCCGATTCGTTACCCGGATTCGCCGAGACGGGTTAGACCCGTCTCAGATTTTATTATTATTTTATTTTTAAAAATTTATAATTTACCATAATATGTAATTTTTAAGCTGTTGAGGGTTTAAAAAATAAAAAAAATAAAATAGGGGTCTGAAACTAATTTTTCCCTCTCACATATATAATAATATAGGACTTAAAAAAAAAAGAAAAGAAAGAGGAGGGGTCGGGGAAAATTTTCCCCGACTGGATTCATCCGTGATTCGTCACGGGACGAATCTGATTCGTCACGGGACGAATCTGACCCGTCCCGTTTAAACGGGACGGGTCAACTCGGTTGACCCGCCCCTAAACGGGGCGGGTCCAGGTTGACCCGCAACCTGCCCTGTGCGACTCAAACGGGTCGCACAGGGTGGGGCGGGGCGAAGCGGGTCGACCCGCCCCATTAGCCATCCCTAGAAGGGACCCATCCCCCATCCCCCATTATTTTTTTACAAACAAACATAAAAAATGTGGTTATTGAATTGCTTTATTTTTTTTATTTTTTTTTTAGCAAAGATATTGAATTTAAGGGCGATCGGCGAAAAAATAGCTGATATATATATATATATATTTTCTCTCTTTCTTTTGTTTATCTCTATTGATTTTTTTTTTTTTAAACGGCTGCGCAATTGCATGTACAAAGTGAGATCTTGATATTTTTGGTTAAAAGAAATCTTATTTGATTTTTTCAAGTAGGTTTTTTCCTTATCCATTTATTTATAATAAAATCATGAAAAGGTTGAATCAAACAACGCATCTGATGCTTTTGCACCGTCCAAATATCTTGTTCCCGTGTCAGCATGCTTTTGAGTGGGGAGCCAATCGCTCTCAGAGCCAGCACTTCACTGCGATGCATTTTTTGCATTCTAAGACAAGCTAAAACAATGTTCTTGGAATCAAGACACAAAGATACAGAAAATTTGATAATATTAGAAACTCTTAAGGAAAGTCAGTTAGGCTGACAATATCAGTTTTCTGAGTTTGTTTGTAGCGGAAAATTATCACAGTCTAGAAGGGAAAAAAAAAAAATCAGCCTAATTGATTTTCTGTCAAGCACATAAGCCCCATCAAAATCAGAAGAAAAACAACGCATTTTCTATCCATTTTTTTGCGAAACAAACATGCCCTTGATTAGAGGGGTTGTGACCTCCCATGATTTGGCTCCATGGGTTGTGTCCCGTTGTGCAGTTTGAGCCATGACTCAATCACTAGGTCCATTTAGGGTTTTTACACCTTTTCACTGTTAGATTCTAGGATGAATCTGACAACTAATCAATATCACCGATCTAATTGGCCAGGTCGGTGAATATCAGGTGTAAGGTTTCCGTTCAATAGAACGTTACTTAATTGCAGAACCACCTTTCAATTATCTTCCTTGGTTAAACACCAATTAGACTGATATAAGTCAGTCTCAATATACTAAATATCAGTATAACCCCTGTATATAGAAAATTAATTCACTTATACAGTACTTGGAGTGAGGTACGCTTATAGCGAATCTCCTTAAAACAATTACGTCCCTGCTACGGTGCTAACGGGTTACTGGACGCTGGTCTCCCAAGATACAACACTCCTTCACGGTATTTGGATAGCACTATCAAATCACCGTTCGGTCGAACCGTAGTTAACCAGTACCTTCACAGAATTATCAAAGCAGCAGGACCAAGACAAATTTTAGGGAGAATATTTGTCTTTACTTTGGAGGAACACCCACTGTAGAGAAAGGAGGAAGATAGAAGAATATTCTACTTTAAATGTCATAGATTCAGACAACAACACAAATTTTAGGGAGAATATTTGTCTTTACTTTGGAGAAATATCCACTGTAGAGAAAGGAGAAAGATAGAAGAATATTCTTCTTTAGAAGTCACAGATTCAGACAACAAGACAAATTTTAGGGAGAATATTTGTCTTTATTTTGGAGGAACACACACTGTAGAGAAAGGAGGAAGATAGAAGAATATTCTTCTTTGGAAGTCACAGATTCAGACAACAATTCTCTTAAAGAATATGTTGAATTTTCTGAGCCTTCTTTTAGAAAGAATCTTCAGAATCTGTTGGAAGTCACTTCGGAATCCGAGTTGCAGAATTCCCACTTCCTGTTGGAAGTCACTTCTGAATCTGAGTTGCAGAAGTCCCACTTCGAATGCAGAGGAAGGAACTTGTTTTTCCTTTTCTGTGTTGTTGTTTGTTGTGTGTTTAAAATGAGAGAAAAGGAGCGTAATTTATAGCGCTCCGGAAGGGCCAAATCCATCCGTTCCCGTCCGAACGTTTCGGTCTGAACCGTTGCAACGGTTCATTTCAGACAGAAACCGCCCAACCGTTCGCAGCGGTTTCCTGTCAGCCGTTGCGCTGTTTCGGTTCGAATCCAGATGGCGGAGCGGGTGCGATCCGCTATACCCCATACCTGAGCCCAAGCCCGGCCGGCCATCGCCAGCGGTGGCGCACGTGTAGGCATGGTATCCTCCTAATCGCACGGGAAAACTCCTATGACTTGGCTCCATGGGTTGTGTCCCGTTGTGCAGTTTGAGTCATGACTCGGTGACTAGGTTCATGTAGGGTTTTTACACCTTTCACTGTAGAGACCAAGGCAAATTTTAGGGAGAATATTTGTCTTTACTTTAGGGGAACACCCACTGTAGAGAAAGGAGGAAGATAGGAGAATATTCTTCTTTAGAGTCACAGATTCAGACAACAAGACAAATTTTAGGGAGAAATTTGTCTTTACTTTGGAGGAACACCCACTGTAGAGAAAAGAGGAAGATAGAAGAATATTCTTCTTTGGAAGTCACAGATTCAGACAACAATTCTCTTAAAGAATATGTTGAATTTTCTGAGCCTTCTTTCAGAAGGAATCTTCAGAATCTGTTGGAAGTCACTTCGGAATTTGAATTGCAGAATTCCCACTTCCTGTTGGAAATCACTTCTAAATCTGAGCTGCAGAAGTCCCACTTCGAATGCAGAGGAAGGAACTTGTTTTTCCTTTTCTGTGTTACTGTTTGTTGTGTGTTTAAAATGAGAGAAAATGAGCATTATTTATAGCGCTCCAAGAGGGACAAATCCGTCCGTTCCCGTCTGAACCGTTGCAACGGTTCGTTTCAGACAGAAACCGCCCACTACAGAAAGAAGAAGATAGAAGAATATTCTTCTTTAGAAGTCACAGATTCATACAATAAGACAAATTTTAGGGAGAATATTTGTCTTTACTTTGGAGGAACACCCACTGTAGAGAAAGGAGGAAGATAGAAAAATATTCTTTGGAAGTGACAGATTCAGACAACAATTCTCTTAAAGAATATGTTAAATTTTCTGAGCCTTCTTTCAGAAGGAATCTTCAGAATCTGTTGGAAGTCACTTCGGAATCCGAGTTGCCGAATTCCCACTTCCTGTTGGAAAGTCACTTCTAAATCTGAGTTGCAGAAGTCCCACTTCGAATGCAGAGGAAGGAACTTGTTTTTCCTTTTCTGTGTTGCTGTTTGTTGTGTGTTTAAAATGAGAGAAAAGGAGCGTTATTTATAGCGCTCCGGGAGGGGCAAATCCGGACGTTCCCATCCGAACGGTTCGGTCTGAACTGTTGCAACGGTTCGTTTCAGACAGAAACTGCCCAACCGTTCGCAGTGGTTTCCTGTCAGCCGTTGCGCTGTTTCGGTTTGGATCCAGATGGCGGAGCGGGTGCGATCCTCTATACCCCATACCCGAGCCCAAGCCCGGCCGGCCGCCGCCAGCGGTGGCGTGCGTGTAGGTATGGTATCCTCCTAATCGCGCGGGAAAACTCCAAGTACCCAAAGGGCACACCCTTTGTTCCCATTTTTCTCTATTTAAACACTTTAAACTTTCATGCCATGATCAATGTGGGACTAAATGTTTTTAGCTACCTTTAGTTCCCTTTTGGCTTTTAAATTAGGCAAACTTTAGACTTGAATATTTCATTCATTCGAAGTCGGAATTGAACATGTGAATATACCACGTTTATCCCTAAGGAGAACACACTCCAATCATTATCCAATTGATTTTATCAACGGATCTCGCCGTAATTCAACTCAATAATTCACATTTTATTCTTCATATTTCCCAACATTCACATAGCCATAATTTAGTTTTTAGTATGAAATTCTACTCTCCATTTTCTTTTGGGCTTAGGTTGCTAACTGTGATAACATAAAATACAGCAAAATTTAGGAGTTTGCAATAGATAATAGAGGCAATGACATCATAATTTCAAAGTTTTGATGTAGGAACGAGAAATTTAAAACAACGAGCAAAATTTGAATTTTTACAATCACGATATTATTTTTCAATCATAACCAGTATTGTTATACGGTTTATGCCAAACAGAAAAAGAAAATGCTAGTATGTTATTTAGGGAAGTCACAAATACGGTGATTACTAAGAAAATTCTGTCTTATTGCTAGATGAAGTAAGTTATGAAAAATCTCAAGTTCAAGCTTTGATTACCAGTCTTTTCTAACCCAGTGGCATGAAAAGAAAAAACAGAAATAAAAAGAAGAAAATAAAAATTAGAGTGGAGACTGGGAGCAAGATTTTCATCAAAACTAATGGGTTATCCCCCGCAAGTAGCCACCGGTTGGCCTTAGGCTCATAAGAGCTTCGCTCACCCACATGTCACGACTGGTTCGAGTCTTGCCGTGTACGGATATATTCTTCAATTATTGAAGGTCATGACATGGCCCCAGTCAGGCCTCAGGTTTGCTCCCCAGTGATCGCCGGTGAATCCCGTTGTGTGTTGTAATTAACTAGCCAAAAAAAAAAGCTAATAAGGGGGTTCCTTGTCTGGGGTGTTTCATTTTTGTGGGGTTGGGGGGGGGGGGAGTGTGTGGGTGTGTAACACCCCGAATTTTTCAACCCTGATTTAATACTATATTCCTTGAGTATTGAGATTATAAAGAATATCAGAAATTTTAATTTGGTTATATTTATGTGATAATAAATTTGGAAATTTATCAGGGAAATTTGAAATGAATTAATTGGAAGTATTTAAATAGCTATGCATGTTAAAAATATTTATATGTAATAGTGATAATAATATTGGTGATGTATACAAGAATGTATTGTATATGTTTATGTGTATAATGGTATTTCATGGAAAGATACAAACTATATAAGTGGAAAATAAAGTTTTATTTTATAATGTAGGGTGGAGATGAGAACTAGGGATTTAAAGAGTGAAGTGGAGGGTAGAGATTTAATTGAGATTTGTGTGGGAGAGATGGCAATTGGAGAGGATCTTATGATGACAAGTGGCAAATAAGGCAAGTATAATATATATAGATAATTATTTATAATAGGTAAGGGAGAGAAATAAGTTTATTTTCTCCCCCAAATCTCTCTCTCCCTCACGCAGGTTTCCCCCCCTCTCTCTCTCTCTCGCGCGGGTGGCCAAGGAGGTGCGGCCAGGGCGGCCGGCCGCGGCCACGCGCGACCGGAGGTGCGGCCAGCGGCGGCCAGGGCCGCGGCAGCGACGGCGGCGGCCGGCTAGGGCGGCCGGACTTCGGAAATTTCGGCGGTGAGTGGGGTTTCCCTTTTTCTCATTCCTCAAATTCAATCAATTTTTATTTTTATCCCTAGATCTTGATCCTTGATTTGAGTAGAATTGTTTCCCTTGAACTAGTCATGTGTATATATTCCTTGAAATCCCTTGGCAATGCATGTAATGATCAAACCTTGATCTCTAAATTTATGAGAAAATTTAATTTGCACCTAAATGATGGGTAAGAGGTTGCATGTTAAGGTATGATTTTAGGCTTGCTATTAATGGGTTAATTCGATTGTATTTATTAATTAATGGAAGGTGAAAGATTTCTATAGTAGTAATAATGTAGTGGAGGAGACCTTAATTTGACCAAGCTTATCTAGTTTTCAATTTTCATTCGGAGAAATTTTAAGGCACATATAATGATCAATTTGTGTCATCTAGGGAATCCCCAATTTACGATTCCCCCATATTTTCTTTTAAAAGTTTCAGAATAAATTAATTATTTTGAGTAAATAGAGAATACCCCTTATAGTGCAGGAATTTGTTCAGGATCATAATCTGTAAATTTAAGTGTATATCAGCAGTATGATGGGGTTTAATGGTATCATATTTTATACTGTTGGAAAGATAATCGAGTCTACTTTCCAACGGTTCATACCATACCCTCATCGGATATCTGTAACTTAAGCTATGACTGAAACATTGAAGGTTGGTCAAAACTATCATGCTGCAGAATTCAGCACAGCTGATAGGTTTTTGAATTTCTGGAGCAGTTTGGTTAATCAAAACCTATCATGTAATAGGTCATTGGAAAGGTAGTGGAGTCTAGTTTCTAATAAATCTTTCCTCGTTCTATTCCTATACGTAGAATGAAAGTTATTATAAAAACTCCGTTGGTTATCCGGAAAGATCGAGCCATAAAATTGTGTCAAACAAAAGGTTCATGACTGGTGGTCACTGCAACATCAAACTACTTATAGTATGTGTTATATTGTCTAAGAGATATATATATAGAGCTATACGAGTCCACCTCCCAGCAGTTTATTCACATTCCGGTTGGATGTAGGTGATAGAGGCTTGACGAAACATCACGAGCAAATCGAGGGATTTTTAGAGTGATCCTTGTTGATATAGTAAAGGCTTTGCAAATCCTTAACATGTAGGGATTTAACTTCAAGTTCATTAATGCACAAAGCTAAATTGTGTCCCTTTTATAATTAAAATATAATTAGAAGAGAAATTTGGAGAACACGGAAATCTCCCCAATTAAACTCAAGCCCTCCTTTCATTAGAATTTTTAGTATATAAAGTAGATGAGATTGTACTCCTAACGTCTACACCTGAAATTGTCTTGGGTAATATTCTAAGAAGTCTAAGAGATAGAAGAGCTGATAAAATCTCATGACCTTGTAACAAAAGATTTAATTATGTTATACCCGAAAGTTGATATCAGCATAATATGAGTCATGAAGGATTTACTAAAAGTTTTAATAGTGGTATCTACTCCAAATAGCAGACTGTCCTTATCTGACTCATAAAAATATAAAGTACCAATAAACTTCGTGTGCAGTTTAGTGCCAAGTGAAATGAGATCCGTACTTTACTATGCATATGATAATTTCTTAGAGATTCCAACACTGGGTTAAAAGTGAAAGATTTGTTACTGTTAAGAAGGTTCACATTCCTACCTTCAGTTTAAATAAGATGTTGTCTATATTCTCATGGCAAAGAAAGGTATATACTGCTCAAGTCATTAACATTTCTAAGTTCAGCTGAAAGTGTTTAGAAGTTGTTTAACATAGAAGGTGATATGTTAGTAGATGCCCCTATAACATCGTCATAGTCAACTAAGAATTTTATGAGAATGATTTGTTTTGTATAATATACCTAATATGAATAGTTGGATAGAGCATGAATGGAAATAGATGTTATTACTTAAGTGCTGACCTATTGGAGCACTTATAATTGATAAGCATGTTAAGAATCCGAACTTGAGAATTATGTGAATATGATTTGTATGATATTGTGTATTAAATGTAGGAAGGGGCCAGCGGGAGCTGGTAGGTGTGAAGACGGGATATGATATTGTGTGAAATGTAGGAAGGGGCCAGCGGGAGCTGGTAGGTGTGAAGACGGGGTATGATATTGTGTGAAATGTAGGAAGGGGCCAGCGGGAGCTGGTAGGTGTGAAGACGGGGTGTGATATTGTGTGTGTTAAATGTAGGAAGGGGCCAGCGGGAGCTGGTAGGTGTGAAGACGGGGTATGAGATGGGCCGTGTGTCATGAAATAAGATGTGCTTATTTAAATTGAACAGTGTTCTATGCTTGTCCTTATGCATGACTGTGAAGCTCTACTTTATTATAAGAGATAATGAAATATTATATGATGGGTGAAAGTGCAAGGGTTAATCCATGCAGTACTTGAATGGTGATATGATATACATGTATTTGAATCCTTACAAATGATTGAAAATGAATGATTATGTGTGATACAAATGTGTATGTGTGTGTATGTGACACTGGGGGTATGAGGGTTGTGTCATCGTATATGACATGAAACCATCAGAATACAAGTTTAGCTGATTTAAAATGAATACCATGTATTGGGTGAAAATGTGCATGTGAATCCGTGCTTTACTTGAAGGGTGAAGCGTTATTGCATTACGAGAAATATGATATGATTGTATGTTACATAATTATGACTTGTGAAGTAAGTGTTATCTGAATGCAATAACTAGGTTTATGGCATAACTCTTGTGGTTAATGTATGATAGCGTGAAACACGAGGTACGTGGGTAATACACACTATGTACACATAAGACGAGAGAGTTTGTTATGTAACTCTTAGACCTTATCACACATAAATATGAAAATCCAAGAAAGAAATTGGGGAATACGATCATAAGAGTCTGACCGTCCTCAGAAATTTTAGAGGCTGAGGCCTTAATTATTAAACTATCGGATGCCTTCGGTTCTTGCCTTCTTTCTGTTCAGGTTTCTTTCGTTGCATGAATATTCATATACTCTCATTGAGATATTATCTTTTCGTGATTTATTTCCTACCTCACTCACTGAGCTGTCGAGCTCACCCTCCCACAGACTGATATATTGCAGGTTACTTGGAGGCAGGGGTCAGGTCTATGCTGCGCAGGGTTCGTTCTGTATCAATCCAACTCTTGTATCTTGGAACGCTTGGATTTTTTTTGAATGATACATGTGGGTCGTGAGATAGACTATTAATCTTGTATATATATAGATTTAGAGAACCTTGTAGTCGTTTCATTTCAAGTTGACATTCGAGATATCTTGTATTGGGTTGTAGTAATAATATGTATATTTATCAGCATGATGCCATGTGAAGTTGAAAGTTATCATTCTTGAGACTCTATGGATGGATAGAAAGAAACTCTAGAATTCATATTGATATGTTTCTTCATAAGTAGGCGATGTCAAGCCGAAATACTTTTATGATTGTGTGGATAATGTTGAATAGAGTTATATGGTTGGAATGAGAATAAGTAGGCTGATGTTAGCCGAGATATATCATATCTGTATTGGATATTATATCCGACTAGTAATTACAAAGGAGGTGCTGCCGAAATTTTTAAGAAATAAGGAAATAATTTGATTAATCGGCTTTTGTAAGATGGATGTTATGTAAATTGAGGATTTATTAAACTGGGACCGTTACAGTTGGTATCAGAGCACAGGATATAGATGAAGGATAAACTTAGAACGAATAGTAGAAGAGGATTGGATTGATGGGGGCTGATTTTTTGATTGATTTGCATGTTTATGCCTTGTATGTATGTGAAAACATTGTTTGACTTGGTTGGTTTAAGGAGGATAGGAGTTCTTACGTGTATGACTAATCCTGAAGCGCGGGATATTTGGTCACTACCTTATGTTCGGATTATGGTACCCACATGCCAAAATTCGGATGTGTTCGGCTGAGGGTGTGGGCCCTCAGAACGAGCTGCTAGTGGTATGGGACACTGGAGTAAGGAAATGATTAAAATATCAAGCGAGTTAAGATTAAGTCGGATCGTAAGAATATAGTATAGGAAATTGTTCATGAAATACCAAGTTCTTGAGGAAAAGGGATCGAAAGGGGTCTTTTATGGAAGTAAGAATTTGAAGTATATAAGAGAAATGCAAAGTTTTATGCTTACTTACTTCAGGTAGCAAGTTTCGAGGACGAAACTTTTGTAAGGAGGGTAGAATGTAACACCCCGAATTTTTCAACCCTGATTTAATACTATATTCCTTGAGTATTGAGATTATAAAGAATATCAGGAATTTTAATTTGGTTATATTTATGTGATAATAAATTTGAAAATTTATCAGGGAAATTTGAAATGAATTAATTGGAAGTATTTAAATAGCTATGCATGTTAAAAATATTTATATGTAATAGTGATAATAATATTGGTGATGTATACAAGAATGTATTGTATATGTTTATGTGTATAATGGTATTTCATTGAAAGATACAAACTATATAAGTGGAAAATAAAGTTTTATTTTATAATGTAGGGTGGAGATGAGAACTAGGGATTTAAAGAGTGAAGTGGAGGATAGAGATTTAATTGAGATTTGTGTAGGAGAGGTGGCAATTGGAGAGGATCTTATGATGACAAGTGGCAAATAAGGCAAGTATAATATATATAGATAATTATTTATAATAGGTAAGGGAGAGAAATAAGTTTATTTTCTCCCCCAAATCTCTCTCTCCCTCACGCAGTTTTCCCCCCCCCCTCTCTCTCTCGCGCGGGTGGCCAAGGAGGCGCGGCCAGGGCGGCCGGCCGCGGCCACGCGCGACCGGAGGCGCGGCCAGCGGCGGCCAGGGCCGCGGCAGCGACGGCGGCGGCCGGCTAGGGCGGCCGGACTTCGGAAATTTCGGCGGTGAGTGGGGTTTCCCTTTTTCTCATTCCTCAAATTCAATCAATTTTTATTTTTATCCCTAGATCTTGATCCTTGATTTGAGTAGAATTGTTTCCCTTGAACTAGTCATGTGTATATATTCTTTGAAATCCCTTGGCAATGCATGTAATGATCAAACCTTGATCTCTAAATTTATGAGAAAATTTAATTTGCACCTAAATGATGGGTAAGGAGGTTGCATGTTAAGGTATGATTTTAGGCTTGCTATTAATGGGTTAATTCGATTGTATTTATTAATTAATGGAAGGTGAAAGATTTCTATAGTAGTAATAATGTAGTGGAGGAGACCTTAATTTGACCAAGCTTATCTAGTTTTCAATTTTCATTCGGAGAAATTTTAAGGCACATATAATGATCAATTTGTGTCATCTAGGGGAGTCCCCAATTTACGATTCCCCCATATTTTCTTTTAAAAGTTTCAAAATAAATTAATTATTTTGAGTGAATAGAGAATACCCCTTATAGGTGCAGGAATTTGTTCAGGATCATAATCTGTAAATTTAAGTGCAGATCAGCAGTATGTTGGGGTTTAATGGTATCATATTTTATACCGTTGGAAAGATAATCGAGTCTACTTTCCAACGGTTCATACCATACCCTCATCGGATATCTGTAACTTAAGGTATGCCTGAAACATTGAAGGTTGGTCAAAACTGTCATGCTGCAGAATTCAGCACAGCTGATAGGTTTTTGAATTTCTGGAGCAGTTTGGTTAATCAAAACCTATCATGTAATAGGTCATTGGAAAGTTAGTGGAGTCTAGTTTCTAATAAATCTTTCCTCGTTCTATTCCTATACGTAGAATGAAAGTTATTATAAAAACTCCGTTGGTTATCCGGAAAGATCGAGCCATAAAATTGTGTCAAACAAAAGGTTCATGACTGGTGGTCACTGCAACATCAAACTACTTATAGTATGTGTTATATTGTCTAAGAGATATATATATAGAGCTATACGAGTCCACCTCCCGGCAGTTTATTCACATTCCGGTTGGATGTAGGTGATAGAGGCTTGACGAAACATCACGAGCAAATCGAGGGATTTTTAGAGTGATCCTTGTTGATATAGTAAAGGCTTTGCAAATCCTTAACATGTAGGGATTTAACTTCAAGTTCATTAATGCACAAAGCTAAATTTTGTCCCTTTTATAATTAAAATATAATTAGAAGAGAAATTTGGAGAACACGAAAATCTCCCCAATTAAACTCAAGCCCTCTTTTCATTAGAATTTTTAGTATATAAAGTAGATGAGATTGTACTCCTAACGTCTACACCTGAAATTGTCTTGGGTAATATTCTAAGAAGTCTAAGAGATAGAAGAGCTGATAAAATCTCATGACCTTGTAACAAAAGATTTAATTATGTTATACCCGAAAGTTGATATCAGCATAATATGAGTCATGAAGGATTTTACTAAAAGTTTTAATAGTGGTATCTACTCCAGATAGCAGACTGTCCTTATCTGACTCATAAAAATATAAAGTACCAATAAACTTCGTGTGCAGTTTAGTGCCAAGTGAAATGAGATCCGTACTTTACTATGCATATGATAATTTCTTAGAGATTCCAACATTGGGTTAAAAGTGAAAGATTTGTTACTGTTAAGAAGGTTCACATTCCTACCTTCAGTTTAAATAAGATGCTGTCTATATTCTCATGGCAAAGAAAGGTATATACTGCTCAAGTCATTAACATTTCTAAGTTCAGCTGAAAGTGTTTAGAAATTGTTTAACATAGAAGGTGATATGTTAGTAGATGCCCCTATAACATCGTCATAGTCAACTAAGAATTTTATGAGAATGATTTGTTTTGTATAATATACCTAATATGAATAGTTGGATAGAGCATGAATGGAAATAGATGTTATTACTTAAGTGCTGACCTATTGGAGCACTTATAATTGATAAGCATGTTAAGAATCCGAACTTGAGAATTGTGTGAATATGATTTTGTATGATATTGTGTATTAAATGTAGGAAGGGGCCAGCGGGAGCTGGT
This sequence comes from Agave tequilana, assembly GCA_038442645.1. Taxonomy (NCBI): domain Eukaryota; kingdom Viridiplantae; phylum Streptophyta; class Magnoliopsida; order Asparagales; family Asparagaceae; genus Agave; species Agave tequilana. Next base: position 79,226 of record JAVJIF010011259.1, on the reverse strand, counting down.
AGGTGTGAAGACGGGGTATGATATTGTGTGAAATGTAGGAAGGGGCCAGCGGGAGCTGGTAGGTGTGAAGACGGAGTATGATATTGTGTGAAATGTAGGAAGGGGCCAGCGAGAGCTGGTAGGTGTGAAGACGGGGTGTGATATTGTGTGTGTTAAATGTAGGAAGGGGCCAGCGGGAGCTGGTAGGTGTGAAGACGGGGTATGAGATGGGCCGTGTGTCATGAAATAAGATGTGCTTATTTAAATTGAACAGTGTTCTATGCTTGTCCTTATGCATGACTGTGAAGCTCTGTTTTATTATAAGAGATAATGAAATATTATATGATGGGTGAAAGTGCAAGGGTTAATCCATGCAGTACTTGAATGGTGATATGATATACATGTATTTGAATCCTTACAAATGATTGAAAATGAATGATTATGTGTGATACAAATGTGTATTTGTGTGTATGTGACACTGGGGGTATGAGGGTTGTGTCACCGTATATGACATGAAACCATCAGAATACAAGTTTAGCTGATTTAAAATGAATACCATGTATTGGGTGAAAATGTGCATGTGAATCCGTGCTTTACTTGAAGGGTGAAGCGTTATTGCATTACGAGAAATATGATATGATTGTATGTTACATAATTATGACTTGTGAAGTAAGTGTTATCTGAATGCAATACTAGGTTTATGGCATAACTCTTGTGGTTAATGTATGATAGCGTGAAACACGAGGTACGTGGGTAATACACACTATGTACACATAAGACGAGAGAGTTTGTTATGTAACTCTTAGACCTTATCACACATAAATATGAAAATCCAAGAAAGAAATTGGGGAATACAATCATAAGAGTCTGACCGTCCTCAGAAATTTTAGAGGCTGAGGCCTTAATTATTAAACTATCGGATGCCTTCGATTCTTGCCTTCTTTCTGTTCAGGTTTCTTTCGTTGCATGAATATTCATATACTCTCATTGAGATATTATCTTTTCGTGATTTATTTCCTACCTCACTCACTGAGCTGTCGAGCTCACCCTCCCACAGACTGATATATTGCAGGTTGCTTGGAGGCAGGGGTCAGGTCTATGCTGCGCAGGGTTCGTTCTGTATCAATCCAACTCTTGTATCTTGGAACGCTTGGATTTTTTTTGAATGATACATGTGGGTCGTGAGATAGACTATTAATCTTGTATATATATAGATTTGGAGAACCTTGTAGTAGTTTCATTTCAAGTTGACATTCGAGATATCTTGTATTGGGTAATGTATATTTATCAGCATGATGCCATGTGAAGTTGAAAGTTATCATTCCTGAGACTCTATGGATGAATAGAAAGAAACTCTAGAATTCATATTGATATGTTTCTTCATAAGTAGGCGATGTCAAGCCGAAATACTTTTATGATTGTGTGGATAATGTTGAATAGAGTTATATGGTTGGAATGAGAATAAGTAGGCTGATGTTAGCCGAGATATATCATATCTGTATTGGATATTATATCCGACCAGTAATTACAAAGGAGGTGCTGCCGAAATTTTTAAGAAATAAGGAAATAATTTGATTAATCGGCTTTTGTAAGATGGATGTTATGTAAATTGAGGATTTATTAAACTGGGACCGTTACAGGGTGTGTGTGGAAGGGGGGGCATGATGGTTAATTTTGTTAGTATTTGGAGTGTTTCATATTCATTGAAAAAGAATTCAGGTTCTGACAGTTTCCTAATACGGATCTATCCCCATATTCATTGGAGAAGAATTCAAGTTTTGACAGTTTTTTTAAACGGATCTGTCTCCTATTTTGTTTTGGATACAGATTTTCTATTTCTCTGAGGAGGTGCTGATTTGAGTTCGTGGATTAGGATCATCCTAGATGCCTACATAAACCCCTTGGGGTAGCCTTTTGAAGGTGTCAAGAATTCAAGAGAAATTCTTTTTTCTACCATTGAGAGTAGTGAGAGAGAGATCTCCTTATAACTCTTATATTTTCTTCTCTGTTTTCAATAAAGATTTCTCCCCTCCTCCCCGTGAACGTAGGCACATTGCTGAACCACGTTAAATCTTGTGTTCTTTGGTTGTGTGGTGATTACTTGCTAGCGGTAGATCTTCGACGCTCCCGCTTCCGCTGCCGAGCTTTCAACTCAGTATTTCTCTGTTGTTTGATCGGTGATACATCATAACAAATTTTTGAGTAAATTGTTGATCATGTGTGATCGTTGAGCTTTAAAGGGTAGGTTCAAAGGCTCTTTTGGTTATAATGGGGCTCTTACCCTAGAATTCACAGGACATAGGTATGACTCAGCTCCACCTCAAACAACTTTGACTCAATTGGAATAACTTTCTAGATGATGCATATGTTTCAATGCAAAACTTAACTCATACCACATTCAAAAAGATTCAATAATCCAAGATACTATCTTTCATGCATGCAAATGGAGAAAGGAGCATACCACCTGGGTTTGCTCGTGTGGAGCTCCCTTGATATTTTTAGTTAGAGCTTTTGTTCCAACAGAGCTTGACAATGTTGAAGATTGTCTAACAGGGAATTTCATCGCGATTTAATTAATGAGAAAATAATGAAACAAACCGAGCGCAAAATATGAAAATAGACTTGCACCTATTTCTCACTCATGTCAACCTAAACATAAAAGGCTTCAATACTCACCTTTGATCTCTAAGAGTGTATTATTCGAATTTTCTTATGTGAAACTGTCTCTTTCTCTTTCCTTAGCAAAAGAACCTTAACTTCACATGACTTGTTAACTATTGTGCATCACTTTCCGGTGTTTGGATGAACAGCGAAAATGAGAAATGAGTTTTTTCACTTCCGCAACCCCCACACACGCTCCCCCAAACAGCCCCACACCACAACGTATGATCAGTTTACATGAACTAAGTAATTTATCTTCTTATCCATTCATAGATACATGTGACTTGCTACTACACTCATCATTTTATGATATTATGCAGAGCACTGTCATATTGATACTTTAATCCATATCTAAACATCAATCAACTTTATATTTATACTCATCGCTTTAGCAATAACTTTTCGACATGATCCATTTCATATGCACGCCCCTTCACTTTTCAAAAGATTTTTCAAGATGAGACAATTTCGGTAAAATCTGATCACACATCAATTTCTATCATCTTGGACTCGGTACCCTCTTGAAACTCTTGTAATATATGTTTGTGGCTCACACACACATGAACGGAGATTATGAACTTATATTAGATAACTTATCTGAAAGATTAAACCTCTTATTGATGGGTATAAGCCAACAAGGGCAAAATTCAACTCACACACACAGCCCAAAAAAACTGAAAGAAACTAGTAGAAAGTAATGGAGAGGAGAACAAGGCAAGAAAATGTGCGGCTGCTTTCTTCCAAGTTTGAAGTCTGAAACCCACCACGTGCAAGCCCTAATGAGAGAGAGAGAGAGAGAGAGAGAGAGAGAGAGAGAGAGAGAGAGAGAGGTGTGGAGCTGCAGAGAGAGAGAGAGATCGGTGTGGAGCTGAGAAAGATGCTGAATTGGCCTAACAAATAAACAATTTCTTCCAAAACTCTCGCCTAACAAATAAACAATTTCTTCCAAAACTCTCTCTCTCTCTCTCTCTCTCTCTCTCTCTCAAATAAACAATTTCTTCCAACTCTCTCTCTCTCGCCCCCCCCCCCCCCCGCCCCCCCCCCCGCCCCCCACACACACACACACACACACACAACCCATGTGCAGCTGAGGCCATTCCCTATTTGTTTAGTAACCATGCTCTTTGGCTCCTCTCTCTCTCTCTCTCTCTCTCTCTCTCTCTCTGAATTCTGGCCGAACTACCTTAACGCCCAAGCCTCTCTTAAAGTAGAGGGTGCAATTGTTTGATTGGAGGGAAAACAACAAAAACTAGTCCTTGTCCTTGTCCTTGTGTTCACTAAACTATCTAGCCTACCTTTCTTTCCAGCTATCATACATTTTTTTTCCTTTACTTTTCCCCTCTTTTCTTTCCTATTTGAAGGTTTTCTAGAAATCATAGAAATCATATGTTTTATCAAACACTTCTGGGAAAAATGCTTTAAGTCTTCAAGAAATGATGGACTCTGTCAAAAAGTACTCATTATTTAAAAGCTTATCAAAAAAATCCTTTTGATTAAGATTTCTTTTAATTCAGGTCATTGTCCCCACCACAATATAATTTGCGGTACTATATATTTTTGTAATTTTCGTCTTCCTCTTTATTTTATTTGTTTTTGGTCCTTTTCATAAAGCGTGAGGCCATTTTCATTTGTCTTTTTTGTTTTTTAATGTCAGCAATTGCTGTTATCAATTTTAAATGTTGAAGTGAAAAAAAAAATGATTATTCCATGAAAAGAATGTTCACTTCTTAACTTGATCAAATTATTTATAAAATTATTTAAATATTTAGAAATAAAATTAAAAGATAACAAAAAATAATTAATTGACTTATTTTATAAAATCATTTAATCTTTACTGTTTATAAAATAAAAATCTAATATATGAATATTTATTTGTTTTTCACTTATTTGTTTGTTTATCTTTTATTTTATTATTTTAAAAAATATATATTGTAGTAAAAATTATTTACTTATTATGTAATGATGTGAGCTTATTAATGACTCGAATTCAAGCTATTTTGTTTCAATATTGTGTCGACCTAAACATGGTGGACACCTTGAAAGTTTGTCCATTTTGTCTGCACACAAATGAGCCGTGCCTAGTTTTGATCCAACTTTTGAGTTTATTGTCCACTTTTAATTATTTATGTTTGTATATTATAAACTTTGTTCAATTGCTTAATTTCTGGCCATTTTTGACTATTTATGTCCACTTAAAGCAAAAATTGTGTATCATATTTAATTTTTGTCCAACAATACTAGAAATTTGTCTACAAATAGAGCAAAATTCATCACAAATTTATCACTAATCCTAAAAAAATCTTATCAAAATTATTTCAAAATCACAAATTACAATAAAATTCAAGAGAAAAATTAAATCAAAATAAAAAATTAATCATCAAATTACCTCAAAATCACAGATTAACTCAAACTCACAAATTAACTCAAATTCCTCTTTCCTGGTCCAGAATGGCGTCGCTCCAGATCGGTCCGTCGTCGGCAAGGAAGATCACGTCCAGTTTTCCCCCTTTCATCCACCAACGTCAGTTTCTGTCTTTAATAAATTTTTTTTCAACTTTATCTCTTTGTGTCCACTTTAAGGTTTTGGACAAATCTCAGAGTTGGTGAGCAAAACAGAACATGATGGACACTTTAAAAGTTTGTCCACTACGTCTATTACACACATATGGGTCCACGCCCAGTTTTTATCCAACTTATTTCATGTCCCTTATTGCCAATTTCTGTCTATATAATGGAAAATTTGTCTAATTTCTTAAATTTATGTTCACTTTTGATGATCTTTGTCCACATGTTAGATTATTTGTCTAATTTCTTAGAACTTCTGTCCACCTGACAGGATAAACAGCCGACTAAGATGCGTTTAAGTGATGCTAAAAAAGTGATTGAAGTGGATAAAGTTTCAAACTGTTAAATGCACTGGGTGATGGATAATTCAGAACATGGTGGACATTTTGAAAGTTTGTGCACTATATCTACTGCACAAACATGAGCCCTCGCAAAGTTTTTGTTCAACTTCTTAAGTTTTCTATCTATTTATCTCAATTTCTACCTATATATTGAAAATTTTGTCCAACTGTTTAAATTTCTGTCCACTTTTGAGTATTTCAGTCCACTTATTGAAAAATTTGTCCACGATATTTAATTTTTGTCCACCGAATTGTGAAATTTGTCTAAAAATAGAGTAAAATTCAACACAATCACAAATTTATCACTCATCCTCAAAAATCAACAACCAAATTAATTTAAAATCACAAACTACCTAAAAATTCATGAGCAAAATTACATCAAAATGATCAAATTACCTCAAAATAATCAAATTACACCATCATTACAAAATCCAATTCAAATTACCTCAAATTGCCTCCAATTTCAAAATTACATCAAATCCCATTAATTGAAAATTACAAAAAAATTACATCAAATTATAAAATTACAAAAATATATTCTATCTGCTGAAATTTCTGTCCAATTTTGATTAATCATGTTCACTTATTGAAAAGTTTGTCCAGTATATTATTTTTTTACACATCCAGTGAAATTTATTTATAAATAGAGTAAAATTCATCATAATCATAAATTCTTCACAAATAACAAATTCATTACAAGTTTATCATTCATCCTCAAAAATAATTAGCAAAATTATCTCAAAATCACAAATATCATTAAGCGTATAGAAAGTAAAAAGATAGACAAAAATTTATCAAAGTAGACAGAAAATAGTGAATTAATAATCAATAAATATAAAAGGTTGCCCATTATTTGCCTAAAAAGATTAAAGAAAATAAAAAAGAGAAAAAAATTACAAAACATAAATTTCTTTCGAACGTTCTCGATTTCTATCTACCTTCATAATTTTCATCCATTTCTCATAAAATATAAAATTACAAAACAGAAATTGAGGACACTTATCCTTAGCTCTCATCCTGGCTTTTCTCTAATGATTTTCTTCTTCAAAGCCATTCAATCATTCCACAATTCCCAACCCTCAAAAACTCCAAAATGGTGAAAGCCAATAAAAGAACAACATAGAAAAGAAACAACACATAAAGTCCAAAATAACACAAAAGATTAAATAAATGATGGCCAAAATCCCCAAAAGAAACAACACAGAAGGTTCAAAATGGTGAAACCCATTGAATAATAACCCAAAATAAAGCCTACTCATCCCCAAAATCTTACTTTTCGAAGACCCAACATAAGCAAACAAGCTCGTCATGTCGTTCGAGCTCGACTCGTTCTCGCCGCCAAACGCCATCAAACCAAGGTGGTCTCACCACCCACAAATCTCGTTGGGTCAGAGCTCGAGACAAAGATGGAAGCTCGAGCTTGGAAGCTGTGCTCGTCGGCGAGGATCTACGGCTTGGAGGCTTTGCTCATTGCAGTCGGTGCTCAAGCTCGCCCCGGTTGGATCTCGGCGAGCTTGGAGACAGAACTCGCTGTGGTCCTGCTCCTCCTCCTCTTCTTCTTCCCTCCCTCCCTATCTATATGTGTGTTTTAATAATTGTACACAGAGAGAACTGTTTGACATTAAGGACATTTTTGATATTTAATCGCTCATCTGTGTCCAGTTTGATACACGGGACCAAAAAAATATCCAAACTGGTATTAGAGGACTTTTTGATAAGATTTTAAATAGTGAGGAGTTTTTGACGGTTTCATGTTTTCTTGAGAACCTAAAAGCAATTTTCCCAGCACTTTACATATTTTACATATATCATGAGAATATATTTTAGGTTATCCTTGTTGGATGGTGGCTGAGAGAATTCTCTTTGGATGTTTTTCTACGTGTAAACTAGAGTATATCCACCTGTTTTACTGTTGAGAAATAATAAAACTAAAATGCAAAACTAAATCTTTGTCATCTCAAATATACCAAAACACAACACGCAATATATCACCATAAAGATATACAGGAGTACTGATCAATGATCTGTGAAGGGAGAAGGTTTGGGTTCGAACTGGCCATCATGAGCAGGGTTGGTGACAAAGTTGTTGGGATTTGGGTCGAACAAACAGTCCCACATCGGCTAGATGTGGGGATGGTCTTGGGTATATAAGGATTTGGGCAACTCCACCTAAAAGGCTAGTCTTTTGAGATGGTTCGCAAGTCCTCACCGGCAACTCTTCAAAAACTCCACGATAGTGCTAGTCTTTTGGGATGGTGTCCAAGTCCTTCAAAAGTGATTCATAGGCGTGAATATCGTCTCACAGTCAAAAGTGATTCATAGGCTTGAATATCGTCTCACAGTCAAAATATGTGAGGAAGTATAGCTTGGGAGCTTTTAATTACTGTTATCTCTGAATATCCTCTTCAGTGTGATCTAACTAAATTGATCGTAAAACAACCGCCACAGTAATCTCCCATGCATGGTGATGACCCAAGAATTTAACTCTCTTATATCGTCGGACAATTACTTACACTAATATTTGATTTTGAGTTCCGTTCATGTTGTAATCCTTTTGGGTGGATCAGAAATAATCAGCCAGAGTTCTTAGGATAACGCAGTTACACCAAGTATTTGTTTGTAATTTTTTTTGTATACAATCTTTTTTTTAGATTATTTTTATTAACAGAAAAATACTTGTGAATTTTAACTCAAGTGATAACTCATAAATTTAAGTTATTGGAGGACACAAATTCAAGTCTTAACGGTTGCAATATTATTTTTTTTTTCTCAAAAGAAAATATACACACAGGCAAAGGCAAAAGAACAAAGAACAAAGTTTTTCACAATTTCTTAATCATTTGAACAAAGGAGTAATATATGCACTAAAAGTACAAAACCCTTGATGAAGTAACAATGACAATGATTGTGTAGTATTGATTTGATCATTGAATAAACCATGTTGTACTCATACCCACCGTTTATTCCCTCTGCAAGATATTCATTTGGTATGCTTGCTTATGATTAGTGAGTGTGTGTATCTCGCGAGAATCTCAAGATTTTGAGACTATGAAGATTTTGAACTGGTAGATAGAGTGATATTAATTAAGTTCGTTGCATTATTGAATTGCCAATTCTGCTTAATTTGTTAATTTAATATAATTTCTTCCCAGGCTGATCTCCAGTATGTTGGTCAGAATACGAAAGTATGGAGGAAAAAAGAAGACCAAATCTCCCAAAAAATATGGGAATAAATATAAAAATCGTCAGCAATGTGAAATGATTGCTAGTGAGTTTCATGTTTAAATGGCGACAGTGGTCTATCTTCTACTTGTTAGATTCTTGTTGAGTACTTTTATATGAATCTAATAGTATTTATCAAGTTTAAAACAACAACAAAATGTAAACTGAATATTTTAGTTGACTTTAATCTGATAAAATTGATACAAAATAAGTTAGTCGAACTATGATTTTAATCTCCACTTTTTCTCTTTTATAATTTCACCTAACACGTTTTGGGGCATGACTAAACTATAAAGTACTATAGTTACATATAAAGTATCCAACTATATTATTTGATCATTATATTCATGGTGTACTCGTATCGGTGGTTTTTTTTTTTTTCAGATTTGTGTATCCACATATCAGTATCGAATTCGATACTCGTGTCCGTATCGGTTGCATGGATGATGTAGGTCTGCATCTCTGCTACAAGGGACATCTTGTTCTACTTCTGAATGTTTTAATCTTATACCAAGATATGATATGCAGTAGAAAAATTATTATAATTTTTATGAGAATTTAGGGTGGGGGGGGGAGTAATTTTAAAATTACAGGCTACATTCTCAGCCTTTTGATTTAAACATATTTGTCCACTTAGTCTGTTCTTCTTTGGCTTACATATGGCACTAAACATATTTGGTATATTGCATCATACAATTCTCATCTATATACAAAATATCTAATTCAATAATGCATGGAAGAAGAGAGGGAAGAGAAAAAAGACGAAGAATAAATAAGGTCTTAGAAATAATTTTGTTTATAAATTCGTCTCAGATGGGAATATAGAATACCCACTTGTTACGATCAGAATTATATTACTAATGAAACGAGGGAATTTTATACTCCTGAGGAGTTAACATATCTTTCCCACTCCAACTCGCGAATCTCGACCAGGCCATGGAATCACTTGACTGAAGTATGCAGTGTAAGGACTTGGGACACCATCCCAAAAGATCCCCTTGTTTAGCCAATATGCGACTATTTGTTTGCACAAATCTTAACAATCTCCCCTCAAACAAAGAGTTACCGCTGCAGCTTTTTCGCTGCACTGCACTGTGCCTGCGTCCAGGACTACGCCATCCACTCTTGGGGATCTTTTACACATGACTTGACTAAGTTTGGGGCATGACTCTGATACCATTTGTAAGAACTCGGGGCACTATCCAAAAGACTAGTTTTCTAAGTGGAGTAGCACAAATCCTTATATACTAAAGATCATCATTTTGTCTAGCCAACGTGAGACTATTGTTTACACAAATCTCAACACGGAGGACACAAAAGGTCAAACAAACTACAGGTCCTATATATATATATATATATATATATATATATATATATATATATATATATATATATATATATATATATATATAATATATATTATAAATTTTAATCTTTCTAATATCCAAGTGTGGATTTTCCTCTTCAATCTAACAATGATATGTAATTATTTAATTTAACGCTTTGTTTCATCATCATATACATAGATGTTCATCCCAATTATAATCATGTGCCAACATGTGCTGCCTTTGTGCATGTTTCCATGTTTGTAAGCAAGGACAAAATCTATTTATTAAGTCTAATCTCAAGATTTCACAACCTTAGCCAACAGATTATGAATATATTTAAGTTCAGGGTATGCCTTGCTTCGATCAGACGCTCTCTGTCTGCAAATTCCAATAATTACTTCATGCAAACCCTATACCTACATATATGAGATGCTTGGATACCTCTAGAATTAGGGCCTTTATTGCTATTAATTAGTTTTCTGACATTAATTAGGTTTAATTAGAGCATTGTTAAGTTTCACTAGCTAGCAGCATCCAAGTCATATTTTTATAGGACTAGTCCAAAAAAAACTGGAGAAATTTACTACTTTTTTGATACAAACTGTCCTGGGGCTTTTCATAACCCAATCTCACCTCTTTTCTTGTGCTCAAATATACTCATGTAGTTTTAAGGGCTGGGGTTGGCTCCTTCGTTAAAGGATCAGGTGATGGTCCTTCACGCTGTGAGCCATCCATCACCGCTGATGAACAGCCCGGAGTCAGAGAGAGAAAAAGAAAATAAAAACACGTTTTGTGGGTCTCACTACAAAACGCGTTTTCTTTCTCTCTCCTGCGCGTTTTCTTTTCTCTCTTCTGTTCCGGACCGTCCATCAGCTGTGATGGACGGCCCACAGCGCGAGACCACACAGTCCTTCGCGCGAAGGAGCCACCCTGAGCCCAGTTTTAAGCACTTCTACAGCCTCGGTTATCGAGCATTACTACATGTAGAGAGAGAGAGAGAGAGAGAGAGGATATTTCAGATATTTCTCTCAGCCAAGTCATTATGTCCCTCTCTCATATGACTCGGCGAGAGCAAGGTTGCCTCCTCTTGTGTTTCTTCATCACCCTTCTCGATGTAGCGAGACACAACAATTCGACTGATCTAGCTTTAGGGCCTGTTTGTTTCGTTGCAAAACGTCGCAAGTCGTAAGTCGTAAAATGAGAATGGAAAAAGTGAACTGTAGCAGAGAAATATATTGTGTTTTACGGTGTTTGGTTGATAAAGTGAAGTGTAGTTGGTAATATAAAAGTGTAAGTGGAAAAGTTGACCACAAAATTAACTATAGCAGTGATTTAAATATTATATATTATTAAATTAAATCTACTATTGCAAATTAAATTGTATTAATAAATTTGAGATAAAAATTAATAATCTTAATATTTTATTTATAACAATAATATTAATAAAATATTAGTATAAATAGTAAAATATTACTAAAATATTAACTAAATAAATAATATAAATTTTAAGAAAATCTAAAGAACATTAATAAAATTTTAAGAATACTAATAAATATTAAAAAATGTTACAACAATAATAAAATATAGTTATAATATTATAATATTAAAAATACTTGAAAATTATTATAATATAAATTTTATTATAATATTATAGAAATATTATAGAAATATAAAATTAATAAAGTAAAATATAATATAATTTAATAATAAATTATCATTATAGTATTATTATACTGAATTATTATTACAATATTAACATAATAAAATATATTATGATATTAATAAAGTAATTTTTATATTAAAAATAAATAATTAAATATATAGTAATTTTATATTAAAGTATAATACTGTTATATTAATAAAATATTAACTCTAAATAAAATAATAAAAAATGGAATAAGTATTAATAAAATAATAAAATATTAAATTAAAATATTAAATTAAAATAGTAAAATATTAAATATTAAAACAATAAAAAAGTTAAAGATTAAAAATATAAAATAATTAAATAATTAAATAAGAAATTGAACACTATTAAATATTAAATATTTAATAATATTTAATTATATATTGATTATCAAGTAACTGTTTTGAACTTTAAGTGTATTACAAGTGAGAGTTACATGACCACAAAATTAACTGTAACAACTGCAAGTGGGAAAATATGAGTGTAAAAGTGAGATTTACATGACCACAAATTTAACTGTAGCAACTGCAAGTGGGAAAAGAAGAATTGCAAAAGTGTTTTACATTTTACATTTTGCAAACGAAATCAAATAACTGTAAATGTAAAGTTGCAAAACTTTTTACATTTTGCAAATGTTTTGTAACTTACCAAACACGCCCTTAGTCTCTTAGGTACGTGCTGTGTCATATCTGAGTCGTCTCTTTCCCTCTGACATATCATGGATCTCTCGGTTATTTAACGTTCTGAGCTAACAAACATGATAGTGCACAGTGACTACGGCACCAACTTGAAGCTACACAACAGATTTCACTTTTGTTGTTGAGGTCAATTCGTAATGATATGTATACGTGTGTCTTTCTTACATCTGAGATGGATTTGTGTCATTCCGAAAGTAGTCGAGGTCAAATTTTTCTCACACAAATACAACCTTACGAATGAATGAGATATTCACATGTTCAATTCTGTTTCCGAATGAATGAGATATTCACATCAAGAAGTTCATCTAATTCAATAGCTAAATTGGATCAAAAAGAATGAACTCTTTAGTCACACATTGGAAGTGATATGATAAATTGAGTTGCTTATATATGAAAAGTTTGAAGCTAAAGGTGTGCCCTTACCTGCTTAGAGTTTTCACACGCGTTTGGAGGGAAGCTATGCCCACACGCGCGCGCGCAGCTGTCCGCCCCGGTGCTGGTGCTGGTGTCGGTGCGGGGCGGGGATCGGGTCCGAGTGCTGGGCTATCCACCCACCCACTTCATTTTTTTGAATAGGTGTGGGTCGTGCACGACACAACCCAAAGCTGCCCCGCCCAATACGGTTCCAAACGATTATTGCACCATTGCGAGCAAAATGGTTCAAAGAGAACTGTTCTGTTCTGACGGTTCTGTCAAATCATTCACTTGAAAAATCAAGTTCTCTTCTCTCCCTGAATAATTCCTCCAAATTGTGAGACAAAATCTATTTCAGAATTTTGTCTTAGTCCGAATTGTTCTTCAAATCTAACGAAAGGTACGAGTCAATTTTTGGTTTGAATTATACGAGTATTTGCATTGTGCATTGCAAATATCGTGAAGGAGAAGGAGTGTTGTATCTTAAAAGACCAGCTTCCATTATCCCGTAGACACAATAACTAGAGACGTAATTGTCTTAAAGAGGTTCGCTCTATGCGTACCTCACTCCACATCCTGTATATTTTGAACTAATATTTTTATTGCAGGAATGCTGAAATATTATGTTTGTAAATATTATGTTGAATTATTATTTCTATATAGATTGATTAATACCAGTCTAATTAGTGTTTAATCAAAAAAAAGAATTGAAAATAGTTTTTAAATTAAAGAACGTTCTATCGAACAAAAAATCTCCCACTTGATTTTCACCGACCTGATCAATTACATCGATCACTCTTAATTAGTCGCCAGGATCAACATCAACTCTCATGGACTTTTTTCATCACACTGCTGAGTACTGGATCATCAATTATACATTGTTAAATGCTTGGTACTTCAGATGCAATGTACCATAATTTATGAGCAAACCTTTGTGTTCCAGAGCAACTGGCCGCCTTCACGAGTTGCAGTCCTTTCAAAAAATTTCAAAATTTCAACCTGGCCTGCAAAAGCTTGATCACCCATCACTTACACATAAATATCTCCCCATTTTTTTTTTCTGTCGCCAACACCAACAACAACTAATTTTGACAGAACAGGAAACAACGGTGCCAAGCTGCTCAGGGACTGGCATTTGTGAGCATCCTGGATTCCTGGAACTGTGGCACGTGAGAGATCCGTGGGCTCCTGGATCTGCCCCCGATTTGAGACTGTAGGGAACTGAGCCTATTTGTTTCTATAATCCATGCAGATTGTAGGCACATGGAGATGAAGGTAGCTAGCTATAGTTGAGAGAAGAACTGAATTGGCCAGTCACCTGCAGGGTTCAGGTACAGTCTCGCTTATGATTGCCAACTTGCTCAACTTTAACCTATATATAAAAACAAAGAAAGAAGATGCATGGGGAGAGAGAGAGAGAGAGAGAGAGAGAGAGAGAGAGAGATTTGTGTGTGTGTGTGAGAGTGAGAGAGAGAGAGAGAGAGAGAGAGAGAGAGCCTTTTGTGATTAAATTGTAATTAACAGTTTAATTTTGGGTTATTTGTTTATTCTATCTGCAGTGCGGAGGATAGAGGAGGAGGTTAGAATTCCCAAGAGATTTGTGACAGAGTTTTGTGCAGGTCAATGAGAATTTTTTGTTGTTGTTTTTTTTGACACTTATACAGCTCTGAATTCATCTGCTTTTAGAGTTGCATGAAGCTTTAATGTTGCTTTGGGTTATTTTAATTTGATTGGGTTAAAGTCAAGGGTTTCATGTGCTAGCTTGTGTTGGCATCTCACAAAAATTTAGGCTAAATTACAGGGGAAAAGAAACTTAAATTATACTTCAAAACTAATTACATGAGTGATCTCTTGTGTTTTGTCCACATTTATAATTACATCGTACTATTTTTTTTTTTTTGCTTTGCAGTTTGCTTTTTTTTTTTTTCTCCTCAACAAATACACACTCACACTAGTCACAGTACATGCAGGAGTATCTACTTGGGCGTTGGCCTGGCCCAGCTCGTCAACAGGGTCTGCTAACCGGCCCGTGCAATGCACGTTTAAAACAGATAAAAAAATTAATTAATGTAAAATATAATTATACGTTTACGAAAATCACTGAGCACGTGCAATTAACGTGTATTAGTTTTTTAATTTACTTATTCGTAACTTCTTTGTACCATAAGACAGTAGAAAGTTGATGATTAATGTGTTTCTAAAGTTAAACATGATATAGTATATATAAAGAGGACATAAAAAGTTATTATAAATCGATAATTAGCATGTGTGTAATAGCCCGCTCCCAGAATTCGTACTTAGTTGCGTATTCAGATTTTTCGATCGTATTTTGATTTACTTCCTGTATTTTATTTTTTGTTATGAATTATTTATATGTCGTTTTGCCTAGGATCTGGATTCGTGAACTCGGAATCAGCCCTAGTCTGAACCAGGAACCCGATCCTAAAGTATTGCTCAATTTGATCTTTTGGTATTCAGATTTGACTGATTTCAGTTTCAAACATAATTTTTCAATATTCTAGATTTTTCATGATTTTTTGAAATTTTCTGAATTAAGTTGTAACTCTTCAAAACCGATGTTAACCAGTGCCGCTGATTGATTCTCGGATTTTTCATTTACAAACGGAGTTGAATTTCTAAAATAGCTTTCACATTATTCCTTAAAATAACATTTTCTATCTAAATACATTTTTTGAGATTTTTCTGAATTTATCAAATTTCCACCGGTTTTAGTGTTCACCGGTATCGCTAGCTGATTCCAGGATTTTTAATTTACAAACGGAGACTAATTTCTAAAATTTGTTTTCACATTATTTCTTAGAATCATATTTTCTACCTTATTGTATTTTTAGAGAATTTTCTGAATTTATCAAAACTCGGCCGGATTTGGTATCGACCGGTATTGTCGGTAGATTTTAGGATTTTTATTTTAAAATCAGATCAAATTTCTGAAAAAAATTTCACCATGTAACTTAAAATAATATTTACTATTTTTAAGAATTTTTTTTAGACCTTTTCGTATCAGTCCAATTTTTCAGCATTTTCAGTGTTTTTGGGATTTTTCGGATCCGGAGTATTATCTATATAATTTTTTTTCTTTCTTTTTATTCCACATTTTCTCATCCACTCCCTTTTCCTTTATTTTTTTTCTTTTTTCTCTTTTCTTTTTCCCCAAAAATCCTCCACCACACAATACCCCAAAATATCTTCCCCCTTTCTTTTTATTTCCTTTTCCTTTTTCTTTTCTTTTTCTCTCTCTTTCTTTCTCATTCTCCTTCTTCTCTCCTTCCCTAGCGCTGGCGCAGCCCCCTCCCTCCTTCCTCCTCTCAAAATTCTCTCCCTCCCTCCCACTAACTCTCAATCTCTCTCTAATTCTTTTTCTTTTCTCTTCCTATCTCTACCTCACTCCTTAATTTCCCCTCAACCCCTCTCTCCTCCAAGATCCGGCGCCACTATCGCCTCCACCACGTCGGTGGCGGCCCCACCAACCTCTGGCAAGACCACCACCACTTCCATCATCTCCTTCCCCAACTTCTCTCCTCTTCTCCACCTTCTTCCTCCATCATGTCCACCTTCTTCTTCTTCAAATCAAACACCACCATCTTCTCCACTCTAACTCTACCCTCACAACACCCTACTCCTCCTCTTCCTCCCATCTCCTTTAATTTTTTCATCTCCACCCAAATCATCAACACTACCACAATATCACCACCATCTCCATCATCAACTCCAACCACCTTCTCCCTTCTCCCCTCCCTCTCCGCTGGCCACCCCGACCAGCCGGTGGAAGACACGCCCTGGCACTGTCACCTGGTGCAGCCTGGCCGACGACCAGGCCGTGGGCCCCTTTGGGGGGCGCTATGTGTGAGCAAGGAGGCAACAGCCCCTTTGTTGCCCTTTCTCTCTCTCTCTCTCTCATTCCTCTCTTTCTCTCTCATCTCTCTCTCCAGTTCTCTCTCTGTTTCTCACAGTCTCTACTGCCTCTCTCTCCCTCAGTTTCTCTCTCCTATTCTCATTCTCTCTCTAAACTCTCTCTTTCTTTCTCTAGATCTCTTTCTCTCACTAGCTCTCTCTTTCTCTCTAGCTCTCCCTCTTTCTCTTGCTTTCTCTCTCTTCTTTCTCTCCACTCTCTTATTCTCTCTCTAAAATATAATATATTTTAATATATTTTTTGGTGGCGTGCGCGTATGTTTTGGACTCCAGGATTTCACGGCGTTTTCAAAGATTTGGCGAGTGTCCTCGCCTTATTTGGGTTTCCCCACTTCATCGGGTCGACGTGTATTTTATTCAGTATTTGAATGTGTTTGTATTGGGTGGTGCCTCTGTATTTGTATGTGGCAGAGTGCCCATGATTGTACATGTATATATCTGTGACGAATGCTTGTACTATGGTAGTCTACTTCTTCTATATATAAAATGCCTGTGATGTACTCTTTTTACTGCTTTATACCATGCGTGGCCGACCCTTCGTGGTCGTTAGCCTCCGGTTTCTCTACTCGGTCTCCGGGCCCTATCAGCCTTCGGGCTTCTCCACTCCACGACAGTTTAGATATTATCATGCTTATATGTATGCTCGTGTGGTACTAACATCTCGTGCAGGTACTCTTGTACTAACTCCGAGTTTCTGCCCACTCCCAGGCTGGCTACCCAATTGGTTTTAGGCCTGCACCCTTATGGGTTTCGTGGTAGCTACCGAGAGTGTGCTTAGACCCCGAACGTACTTTAGCCTCCGGGCTCTCGCCCACTACCTCAAAGGAGAAGTGCGTTTAAACCGTCAGGTCTCTCAGCTCCGCCTGTTAGGCGTGCTTAGCGCTCAACGCTTTACCACTAGATTCGTCTAGGCGGAACTCTGTCGGATTTTTGACTCGCCCTCTAAGCCGAGTCATTCCAGTGGCTCCGTCGGGCGCTCTAGTGTTAAACACTGTTTGCTGACCGTACCTCCAGCTCGCTTAGCTTCGCTTGGGTGTTCGCTTCCTTACTTATTACCTGCTTGCTAGCTTATCTATTATTTTATTAATAGTTGTGAAGAGTATGAAATCTTAATTATACTGTTTTTCCTGAAACTGTATGATTTTTCGGTATTCGAACCGACCTCGTATATTGGTACTATTTTTCTGTATTGCTTGACGTGCTTACATATACCATGTCATCACTTGTTACATGCCTAATATTACCCTCTAGTGATGGTATCACCTAATATCCGACATGATATACCTGACTCTTATAATTACCACGATAACGGGAATGATGACCTGACACCTTGTTTACATCTTGATATATTCCAGTACAAACCGTACTCCTGATGCACCTGTACTCCTGATATTCCTAACTTGTTCCTGCTTATTTCTGAAATCTGATAATTATCTAATAAACCATAAGATGAGACAACTTACATCGGGTCGGAAAAAAATTGCGGATATCAATAAATGTTCGTGTTTACAGTGGTATTAGATATGTTATGCAACTAAAACTTCCGGTTTGACCTGAGGGCCTCCAGGTGACCGAGGGGAGCGTTAGCTTCTTCCTTCTTGGTACCATCTTGAAAATAGCATCCTATAAGACCCTCCTGTAGGCCTTGCGGCCGGTTCCATACACCAGCAATGGAACACCATGGACCGTGGTCTCGGGCATGTACGGGACCCACTGTAAACATTGTTCGTTGAAACCTCCATTGGTTTCCAATAACAACCTTGTTTTACTCAGATGTGGATATATGTGTGCTGGGACGTTAGTTTACATATCTAGACATCTGGGTCAGATCAGTAATAATAATAAAAGATGCCAACTATGTATCCGTTGTATATTTTGCTGTGTTTGCTTTCATCGGGTTTTACTTCGTATTTCCAGTTTTATGATTGTTATATTATAGCTGCTTACATTCTGTCTTACGACTTGTATTCTATTTCCACCAATCTCCTGCTGTTATCTTATTATACCATGTATATTCCCTACTTGATATCGCTTGCTATATTTCTACCTGCTCCTGTATACTTTTGCTCACGACACAGTTTTCAATGCATGTTTATGATTGGATTTATCGATACATGTGTGTTTATCTTTGCACGCCTCTTGGCCTTCGCAACACCACTCATTGAGGAGTTCTGACTACCCTAAATCCTCATGTCCATGTCTCAGAGCTTGGAGCCAGTGGATTTCCCCGGTTGCTGATCAGAGTAGCGCAGCGAAAGCGTGGATCGTCGGCAAACCATCTGGAGCCCTATTCTTCCAGGCCCCCTGCGCGTCTCGCTAGTTTTCCTTCTGTAAATTCGTGAGTGCCTTTTATACTGTTCATACTTGTATATCTCCTTGTATTTTCGCAATTGCGCATATTGGTAATGTAATATTGTGTCACACCTAGTGATAACTTTGTAATTGTACTCATATGTTAGAATGTATAATGCACCACGTGCTTCCCTACTCTGATTCTTGCATGTACTGATACTTAGCGTATATATGTGAGAGTATTTTTGACCTACGTATATACGTCGCAGTAACGTCTCCGTTCTCGTGAGATCAGGGCGTTACAATGTGCTAATCCAAAAAATAAGTAAGATATAAAATATATGATTGATATAATATAATTCTCATATATATGATCTTTCCAAGATATCAATAGTCTCTTATGAGTAGCACTAAATTTTTGTATTACTTTATCGGGAATTAACATTTAGTACATTAACTTGCGTGCTTTCTAGATAGAGGTAGAGTTTACTAACTTAAATTTACTTATTTTTATTAAGGGTATTTCTCTACACCTCCTATGTCGAAACGTAATTAGAAAAAAAACTCAGTTTCATAATTTTGTTCGCTTCAGCCACCTCTTTTTTTAAAATAAGAATGTGCGCCCATGTGTCAAGCGCTGAAGCGCTCATCAACGGCGAAAGACGAAAATGCGCCTAAGTAATCGCTTCAAAAAAAACTGACTGCTTCGCAAATGCTCTATTTCTGAGCACTGTGAGTATGATCGCATTCCTCACAAAAAAGTCTTATTTCTGAGGACTGCGATTATGATCGCAGTCCTCAGAAAATGATTGAAGCCCCATTTCTGAGGGTAACGATCTTGATTGCAGTGCTCATAAAATGCACCAGTTATGAGGATTGCGACCATGATCGTAGTCCTCACAAAAATGTCATGTTTCTGAGTGTTTATATGATTTTGACCATGATCGCTAAGACTGTGACCATGATCGCAGTTTTCACAAAAATGTCCTATATTTGAGTATTTATTAGGACTAGGACCATGGTCGCGACCCTAAGTCGCAGTCCACACAAAATGTCCTATTTTTGAAGTTTTATGAGGATTGTGACTATGATCGCAGTCCTCACAAATTTTCCTATTTCTGAGTCAGTCCTCACAGAACTCATTGTGGGCACGAAAAAACGAGATCTGCAAAGAGGTCGATCCAAAAAAAAATTTCAGTGGCTTCGCCCCTGACCCCGAGAGGAGGGTCCCCGCCCCTCTTCCAACCCCCACGGCGATCTTACCGCGCAGGTTGACCCACGAATTACTCTGCGTTGGGATCAAATTTGAGGAGTGAGCAATGTCAGGTGCAACGAGAAAGGATAAAATAGGAAATGAAAATATATAAACAAGTGGTGGTTGTTAGTCTTCACTCCTAGCTGGGGCGAGAGCTGCTATGTTCGCGGGGAAAAGGGAGGGGGAAGTAGTTAGTCTTCACTCCTAGAGTCTTTTCGTGGTCTCCAAGTCCCCCCCTCAGAAAATGAACTATTTTTCACTCTCATCAGTCAGCAAAGTGATCAAGAGAGACGAGAGGACAATTAGGCGAACATTTTTATTGACAAAGAGATACAACCAGCAGACCACTTCCACTGCTGTGGCCATAGAGCGTACACCCACCGAAAGATGGGGACGCCCCATGGCCCCATGCATGCACCAACAAGATCAAGAACGACGAACCAGACGAAGATCCGTGGGTCTCGTCATCCTCTCACATACATTGTACAAGCTCCACGTGAAGACCAGGGCCAGCTCAACTTTTATTCAATAACAATCATGATGCAAGTGAAGAAAGAAACTAAAGAAGAGAGAAGATTCTCAGCCAAAAAAACTTGGACACCAAAACAAAAGTACGTACTTTGTGCGCCAACAAAGATGGTTTGCATTTTGATTAGGGTTTGGATCCTTCCCCTTCAAAGAAAAGAAAGGGACAACACCCCCCACATGCAAGAAGGCATCAATCTTGTATTTGCACCAAATCCTCCATGCTTTGGTGTTGGTTTGTTTTTATGCTTGGTTTCTTTAGTTGGCCTACCAAGTTGTCGACTGATCAGTTCTTGGTAGGATATTATAGGACCATGGGTTGGTGTTTGTGAGGATTTTGTTTTAGGCTAATTGTTTCAAGGCTAGCTATTGTCAATGGTGTATGTGAATCCTATTTACTATTTGTGATTGGAGAGAAGCAAGAGGGCTTGCATGTTCGAGGTTTTGTGAAGCTAATGATTGGATTACTTGTTTAGTGTTGAAAATAATTGCTGTTTGGTGTCTACCATTTCAACCAAAAATACTGATTTTTGAACCAAAAATACTAATTTTTGAACATGCCCTGATTGTTGGAAAGAAAACTTTGGTGTCTCCATATAAACGATCACATTTCGCCACAACAAAATTCCTGTACCGCCGTCAAGATTTATTCTGCAAAATCCACAGTTTATGGCAAAAGGAGGGGAAAGCATATTGGAAACTAAAGGAAGGTCACTGAAACTACTCATGTTTGACAAATACTCGGAAATCACTTACAGGCCCAGATCTAAAGCTGCATGTAAATTCTCTATTAGTGTCGGTCTCTTTTCCAACATCAAAATTCTCATTGGTATAGTCATTTTACAAAGAATCCTAATTTACATTACAAACAAACAGAAGCATCCATTAACGAAACATCATGTACCCCAAAAGTCCAGAATTTTTCTCTATAGACCTTTCGTAAAAGCCATACATCAGAAAAGAGATGGCTTGAGTATTGAAGAATACAGGAATTACAACTCAATATGCCAACTTGAACATCAATAAGAGAGTCATGTAATATGAGAACAGATGGCTTCTTCCCCTCTTAGGGCCTCACATGCCCCTGAATGAACTGTTCAACCTGAGATAACTCACCTGTTGGGCCTGATGATTCGGCCACTGTCACTGTGTTAAGGCACTGAGAGAAGGTGAAGGTCTCTCCAGGTACACCGAGGGTGTACTCGTTGGCAACATCAGCAGTTGAAACGGCAGTTCTTGATGTTCGAAGCTTGTCACTGCGGAAATAAATCAAACCACAAAAATTAGGCAACAGAAATAACCACATAAAAAAAAAAATCAAAAGATAAAAACAGCCATAGTCTTGCATGAATGAGATGGTCATGTCCCTCCGTCCTAATCCAAGTAGGAATAGAATTCAGGGGGATGGTGTTTTCTGCCCGGTTCATGCACAGCTATACACGATATGTCACTAACTCAAAAATAAAACACAACTTCTACACTCAAAGTGCCCTGGTGATCCGGTGGATATCAAAATAAAAGTGGAACTTATTTATCTTAAGAGTTTGATAAGAAAACAATAGTTGTGGAGAACCGTGCAAGCAGATACACAACTTCCAAACCACAGAAGCAACTTAAGTTTGATTTTTTTTTGGAAGGAGTAATCCTTTAAAAATAGTTAAAATGTAGCTAACATTGAAAACAACATAAGCATGTGCAATTTCCAATTGTTCAAATAAATTGAATTTGGCAAAACATATTTATTTTCAACGTTAAATTGCAGAATACATTCATCCAAAATGAATAACAAAGTTTAAGTTTCAATCTTACATTTCCTTCTCCAACTGCTTCCTGATGAACTCTTTTGAGTGAGCTGTTACTATGTCTTCTTGCACACTATCAGAATGGGGAGTTTTCTCTTTACCACACTTGCTTTTGTTAGTATATCATAGAGATACCTACAACACCAGAAGCAATGTGTTAGGAAATAGGTAACTAAATATAGGATGGCTGAAAAGGTGGAGTGTGGGAAGTGATTACTCAGCACCTACCCAGCAATTTGGTAAGAAATCTAAAGCATCCACAACAAAGATAAGTCCAGCTGCTTGCGGTAAATACTCATCAAGCGTGAGTCAAAGCTGGGAATGACCAGGGACATCAACTACACGGACAGGTCTGACTTTTCCCTTCACTGCAATATAGTTATTAGAAGCAAACATAAAGAGTGTAAGCATCGTGTTCAATCATTTTACACACATAAACAACAACTAAGCCATTTGTACCAAGTATTTGGGGTAGGCTACATGAACCAAAAGAGAATTACGCCAGATCGGGCACATGGATCAGTTTTTTCTGCTCATTCCTACCGAGCAATATGCCTTCACTAAGACCTTTAACCTCTATATCTTGTTGTATTACGTCCATCCATGTTTTCTTTGGTCTCCCCTGCGCTCTTTTAACTTGCCCTCATTTGATACGCTATACTCGCCGGACTGGCGCATCTGTAGGTCTGCGTCGTACATGACCAAACCATCGTAAGCGATTTTCTCTCATCTTCTCTTCTATAGAGGCTACACCTATCTTAATACGAATATCATTTCTCACCTTATCTCTCCGCGTGTTACCACACATCCAACGAAGCATGCGCATCTCTGCTACACTCATCTTATAGGCATGATATCTCTTTATAGCCCAACATTCTGTGCCATATAACAAAACTGGCCTAATAGCAGTCCGATAAAACTTTCTCTTCAGTCATAACGGAATGTTACGATCACATAAAACTCCTGTTGCGCTCCTCCATTTCAACCAGCCGGCTTGGATCCTATGGTGGATATCACTATCAATCTCCCCATCCTTTTGGATAATAGAACTCAAGTACTTAAAATGACTGCTCATCGGTATTTCTTGTCCATCTAGTCTCACAATACTATAATCTTTGATTTCCTGTTTACTGAATTTATACTTCACATACTCTGTTTTGGCCCTACTTAATTTAAAATCTCGAGATTATAGAGTTTGCCTCCATAACTCCAATTTGGCATTTACCACAGCTCTCGTCTCATCAAATAGGACAATATCATCAGCAAATAGCATACAGCACGGTATCTCATCCTGAATAGCTCTAGTAAGCTCATCCATCACTATGACAAATAAGAATGGACTCAATGTAGATCCTTGATGCAATCCAATTGTGAATCACTTGTTATGCCTCCACAAGTTCTGACATTTGCCACTACTCCATCATACATATCCTTCATCATATCAATATATTTGATGGGGACTCCCTTTTTCATCAATGTCCACCATAATACATCTCTTGGCATCTTATCATAAGCTTTTTCTAAATCAATAAAGACCATATGCAAATTTCTCTTCTTCTCTCGAAATTGCTCTATAAGTTGACGAAGCAAATGAATAGCCTCTGTATGTATGCTCTCTCAAGCATTTGCATATTTTACACAGATAAACAGCATTTCATTTTCTGTATGTATGCTCTCTTAAGCATTTGCGTATTTTAGTCCTAGTGCATGTAGATTTTTACCTTATCAGCTTCAGAGTGTAGAACAAAAATATCAATATCGGGTTCCATTGACGTAACGGTGCCTTGGTCAGAGGAGCCATCACAGAGCTGTCAGATGAGAAGTGACAAACAGTAGTTGTCAACAGATTCATGAGCACAGAAAACTTTGTTAAAGCATAAATAATTTTCCGTCATTATAATTTAGATTTTAAGTTCACTTTAGACATTTCAAAATCAGCTTCAAGAAACATAGACCAGTTATCAGATCTGTATAAAAAACAGGGCAATGGCATTGCACAAAGTTGTGCACGATTTACTTTTACTTGAAAACAACCAAACTTCGGTAAAAGAAATTGTTAGCAGTAACACAATCCTAAAGTTGGAATGATAATGAACATAATGTATCTCACAGCAAGAACCCCATCTGTCTCATCAGCAAGGCAATTCTTAGTGTTACAAAGAGAAGGGGGGGTGAAAGACTGAATTTTTTTCCTTCAAAAATAGTCTCAAGCTTGTCTCAAGCTTGATTCCACTCTGTGCCTACAAGAAACCATTCAAATTCACTTTGAAATAATTTTGCAAATAGTCCATTGTCCCTTAAAGAGTCTAAACCGCTTAAGTTCAGTTAAAGACAAATGAAGGCATCGGAGTTCTGAGAAGTCCTAGGTTTGAGTCTTGCAGCCTCTGAACGATGGGATGGGGTAGGCCTCAACAAGTCGGGTTCGAAGTGGGTATGGTAGTTATCAGACCCGAACCCGATTACCATTACATGTACTAGACCCGGTCCGATTACCCGCGGGTCCAAAATAAGTGTTCTCATACCCTTCCCGTTTAGTGACGGGTCCAGACCTGACTATCTGACCAACCCGATTAGACTCTAACATGTTCATTTCAAATTTCTTTTTCAATTGGCGACATCGGTGGGGGAGT
Organism: Agave tequilana; assembly: GCA_038442645.1. Taxonomy (NCBI): domain Eukaryota; kingdom Viridiplantae; phylum Streptophyta; class Magnoliopsida; order Asparagales; family Asparagaceae; genus Agave; species Agave tequilana. Next base: position 53,897 of record JAVJIF010011259.1, on the reverse strand, counting down.
CGAGGAGGGCGACGCCCTGCGGACAATGGCATCCTCATCGGCGAACCACTCATCGTGGACCCTACTCACGTTCCAGTTGTAGTGGCAGAGGATAAGGAAAGAATCAAGGCACAAAACAAAGAGGGTGAGTGATAGCTCGCTCGTGTCTTCATCTTGGAGTCGGCGGATCTCTGGTTCACTCAAGCTTGTGAAATTCTGATGCCTTTGAGGCGGGTTGTCATCGTCGTCGAGGCCTCCATCGATCAATCGACTGTAATCATCATCGTTGTCATAAGAGGAGAAGAGGAGCTTGAGGAGCTTGTTAGCGAGGGCAGAGGATGAAGGTTCACCTAGAGGGGGGGTGAATAGGTGATGGCTAATCTAATGGTCACTTAATGCCAAATGACGCAAATAATGCGGAAGCTAAAAGCAATTATGATCAAATAAAACTTCTTACACTAAACACCACGTATAACCAAAGAGTGTTGCCGAATTCCCCGTAAAGAGCTCTGGACAAACTCCTCTAGATTCCCCTTGAATGGGTTGAGGTGCCGCGTTGGCTCTCTTGGTTGAATACAAGTGTTAGCAAACAAACCCAAGCAAGTATATCAATATGAGCACAAATGAATATCTAGCATATAAAGATGAGCACAATAAAAGTATGCAAGATATAAAAGAGACAAAGAGAGAGAGTGAGCAATCGCAAACACAAGGGTATGTTTCGAGATTCGAGCACACTTGCTCTACATCCCCGCCTTCGACACACGAAGGATTTCCACTATGCAAGATCCCAATGGATCTCTCCTCGGTGCCGCAACACCTACAAGCCCTCGGACTCCCTAGTCCCGTACACACGCAAGCTCACTAGCTCGCCGAGGTCGCACCTCAAACAAAGAGTTCGCACCCGAACCCTAAACAACCACGAGCACACTTGCCCGTCTCCTCAAAGTATAAGAAATGAAATCTTGGTGATCTAAACACTTTGATCACCAATAAAAGCTCTTACTACAACACTCCTATAAGATGAATAGCTCAATGGATGCTCAAGTGTTTGTGTGAGAAAACAAGAAAAGAATCTTTGGTGAAAACTCAAGAAAATCTCTTTTACACTCTTGGTAAACTCTCCTTTTAATTGGAAGTATTGGTTTTAATTTTGTGGAGAAAAACCTCTGGAATGAATGGGAAAAACTGACTCTAAGAGTCTCCAAAATCTTATACCTAGACACAAGTCTTTATCTTCTTGAAGTTTTCACTTGAAGGCTTCTCATCTTCTTGATTTGGTCCAAGCTTGATCCAAAAGCTCCTTGGATCACACCGTGCTAGCTCCAAATCTTGACATTTTATCCTTTGTTGAGCTATGCACCTACTAAGATCTTGATAATGAATCTGTCATTAATTAAACACAAGATCATTAGTAAACATAACTTCATGAGTTGATCATCATCAAAACTAGGGTGATGGCCTTTGGGCCAACAATCTCCCCCTTTTTGATGATGACAAAACTCATGAAGTTATATATGCATGGATTAAAGTAAAGCTTCAAAGAAGCTCCCCCTTAACTCATGCATAAACATAAATAATAATATATGACAATGAAGCTCATAAATATGTATGCAAGTATGGAGATAAAACATGCAACAAGCATAAATCAAAATCTTTTTCTCCTATTTACAATACAAAAATATATATGCATAAACATAAATCTTATTCAACCATGCATATAAACTCAAAATCTTTCTCCCCCTTTTTGTCAATCATCAACAAAGGGTTCAAAGTAAAATCAAATCAAACAAATTTTTCTCCCCCCTTTTGTCAAAAACAAAGAGATCAAGAAGGGGTTAAACAAATCAATCAATAAAGATTTATATGCGATATACATTCATGAAGAGGAAGACGCTAAGTTAGCTTCCCTACACATATGCATTACATGAAGAAGGGATGACAAGCCCTAACTCACATAACACATATTATGTAATGCATAAGAGGAGATGTGAAGCTCCCCCTACACACGTATATCATATAAAGAAGAGTTGTCAAGCTCCTCAATTTATAATATACTCAACATGAATCTATATGTAAGAGAGATGTTAAGCTCTCCTTGCATATAGGAAATACATATCAAAACATTTTTTTTAATTTTTCTTAAACAAATTTTTAAAGGTATCAGAGCTCTTGTAAAACAATCAAATTTTTAAGATACCTAATTGAAAATAATCATTATTATAAAACATATTGATACCAATTGAAATTTAACAAATATGAAGTTGAAGCATTTTGATATCAATGATAAACATAATGATCCAAAAAATTTTATTTTTCATCATAAACTTTGTACTTTTAAAAATGTGAGCCAATTGAAAGTTAAGCACATGAAAATCATATATATGTATGAGAAATGAGTATACCAAGTGAAATTGATGCATACATATATATAAGAAACAAAATATGAGTATATACAAAAATTATCAATTTAGATACCAATTGAAACGATTCAATGATACCAATTGACATAACAATAAGATCAAGTATATATCTCATAACCTACCACCTTAGATATGCACAAGGTAAAAGATTTGTCAATTAAGCTTACAAGGCATACACGCCCATCCATCCGCCCATAGATGGTAGGGGTTTTCAAAAATAGATTTGAAAAATAAGCTTTGTTTGAAAAACTCTACCAAATGAAGAACAATTAACTAGTTAAAATAATTTTTGAAAAACTAGTTAAAGATCCTTCAAAAACAAGAAATCAAAGCATATGTATTTCATGAATCATACTAAATACATAAAAGTTCAATCACTCATAGTCCATAAAGCTCAAAATTATCTTGAAAAGTAAAAGATGAGTGTTCAAATGTTATGTAAATAGCATTTTCATGAAAATAGACATTGAAACTCAATCAAACATGAATCGCATTTTTAGACAAGACATGAAAATTTTTAGACAAGACATGAAAATTTTTTTATATTAAAAATAAATCATGAAATTTTTTTTTATTTTTCATCTTAAAATAAACTTCAAGGTATATGTATGATTTATCCAATCCTAACAAAACACACATATCCCAAATATAAAAGAGTCTATTAAATGTATTTGTATGAAAGCAAGAGACTCACGGGTATACATGTATATTTATTAGATTTGAATTAAAAATACATATACATGTAGTAAGGCATAAAATAGGCATAACAAGTATAAATGAAAGAATCATCAAAACTAGACTATGCATATGCAAATAGTGGATACAAATGAGCATGAAGTTCAAATATATATGAGTCAATTGTAGTTCACTATTTGTACATGTATACATGCAAGCTTTGATAAAATCTACATTTAAACATGTAAATACCACATGAAGCACACAAAAATATGAACATGCTATATGATATATGAAATTAAAAGCATGTACATAAAAGTAGGAGTTTAGAGAGTATTACCAACTCCAAAGCTCCAAACATGGTGGTTGTCCCACCAAAACTTCCTTGATAGCAGTGCTCCAAATATGTGTCCTTTTAGTTCAAGTGCACCCACCATCAAGGCACCAAATCTCTCACGTCTTGAGAGATCCCTCACCTATATCAAAAACATGGGGTGGGGTTTTGGTACCCATTTTTTCTTGGGTCCACGGGGGTTAGCATTGTGTTGAGGAACCCAAACATTTTTATTAGCAAAAATTAAAACATGCAACTTATCAAAACAAAATTTTGCTAAATGGCCTTTGCGGCCACAATGTGTACACTTGTACACCTTAGAAGAATGCTTATGTGTATGTGTATGATCGTGGCGTGCAATATAAGCATATGCATGATGATGTGCATGAACATGTGGAGTTTGTTTCTTTGCAAACAAAGACTCCAATCTAGAATGATTAAATGCACACGAGTTCAAGGTTGAACTCAAACTATCTATTTTATTTTTCAAATTCTTAATCTCACTATCATCAATGGTAGCATGTAAAGAGTAGTGAGAAATAAAATCATTTTTCTTCTTTTTAGAAACAACATCTTTTTCCTTTTCTTTCTAAAAAATTTTCTTTTTCAAAGAGTCGTTTTCTTGAAAAACAATTTCCTTTTGAGTTTCCACCAAAATAATTTTATCTTTCAAAATCGTGTTCCCTTCACAAAGATCATTTAATTTAGACATAAGGGAAACATTTTCATTTTTCAAAACTTCATTTTCTTTTTCTAAACATGCAATGTTACTTCTAAATGTATCATGTTCTACATGCATGCAATCAAGTTTCTTTTTTAAATTTTTATTATCTTTCTTAATCATGTCATATTTTCAAGCACAAGTTGACAAAAGGTAGTAAGCTCATCATATGACATGTCTTCATCATCGGATTCGGAGTTTACCTCAAGGGGGTTATTCCCTTGGACCATATAGCACACGTTGGAGGTGTCGCTTCCAACGTCCGAATCACTCCCGGCATAATATAGATCCTTTTCGCCAAGGGAGATGATGTTCCAAGCTACAAAAGCCGATTCAACATTAGAAACCCTAGAAAGATATTCATCATTTAGGGTACATTTAAGAGCATGAAGGGCTTTTGCATTAGCCTCAAAGTACTTGCTATTATTAACATATGAATCATTAGTGGTAGCAAGATATACATGAATGCCTAAGGCCTTGAGGTACAAAGACATCTTAACCTTCCAAATTTGGATGTTAAGAATGTCAAAGGTGGGTGGTGACATGAACTCCATGGTGTGTGTACAAATATTGTGATTAGCCTAAAAATGAGGATCTTTTACTCTAGGTTGTTAGACCAAATCAGAGTACCAAGCTCTGATACCAATTGAAGGTTCACCTAGAGGGGGGTGAATAGGTGATGGCTAATCTAATGGTCACTTAATGCCAAATGATGCAAATAATGCGGAAGCTAAAAGCAATTATGACCAAATAAAACTTCTTACACTAAACACCACGTATAACCAAAGAGTATTGCCGAATTCCCCGTGAAGGGCTCTGGACAAACTCCTCTAGATTCCCCTTGAATGGGTTGAGGTGCCGCGTTGGCTCTCTTGGTTAAATACAAGCGTTAGCAAACAATCTAATCGGATATGATTCAAGTAAAACCAGACCCGGATCATTTACTAATAGGGTAAAAAGGTCCGGATCCTATTCGGATCCGCGAGTATAGATATCAAACTGGTCTAGTACGGGTCCAGACCCGACCCATTGACAAGCCTAGGGTGGGGTTTGGAGTGGGTGGGTGGCAGGAAGCATATAAGGATTGTATTACCTTTTTATTTACCTTGAATTTAGCATTATCCAAATCTCCTAGAAGATTTTCATAAATTGAGGAATAGATGGAAGTTGCGTTAATTAACCTGGTATGAATATCAAATGTGATGGGGTTGTTTGTTTTAGAAGATACAAAAATTTTATGCCAAAAATCTAAGGTACGTTGTCATATATGGATGAATCCACTCTCTTCCTCCATGTAGAATCCAACTCGAATAATGAGCGTGCAAACTTGTAGAAAAGGAACATCCTAAAACATGATCGTTTTTAGGCAATGCTAGTTATATAGAAAATAATACCTAATCTAAATCAATTAATTTAAAAACAAATTTAATTCGTTAAATAACAAAAAAAATCTAACTACGAAACAACTAAACATGGTTTCAAATATCGGCCAATTATAATATATATTAATAGTATATTATCGGATTTTTAGATACCCACCACGCGATATTAACCTTGTAATATCAACTGACATTGAATTGTAATGTCAGCCGATATTGGGCTGATATTATCAATATGGCGAATATCATCGATATTGATGATATTGATACTACAAGCTATTGGTCGCTACTAATATTGCCACCGATACTTTAGATCATGCAAATAAACTAATTTAACAATTGTTAACTAATCAACCTTATCTTCTCATTTCTTTTTTATTTCAATCACATTTAACTCCTAAAATATTCCTTTCAGTCAAAATCTCAATCAATTTAGAAATCACAACAAGACTAAACTTGTCTGATCTTAATCCATGTGCACCTTCACAAGAAAGCCCTTCTAAAAAGAAATTAAGATAAAAGACTCAAAAATGTAAAAAAGACTCCAAAACTGAAAACAGCTTTAAAGCCTGCATCAATCTTGTTTCCGCAATGTTATTGATTCGTCCATCATCTTAATTGATGCATCTCTTTTTTGCTCCATTAATCCTCGTGAAATTGATGGTGGAGACCAGCTTGCACTCCCCCAAACTCTAAGAATGGAAAGTGTCTATGGTGACAATGTGAAATATGAAGGCAAATCGGCAAAGATGTGGATCTGAAAGTAAATTGTCGGAAGGGAATTTAGAGTCACAAACTCAATTGACTCCGAGCTTGAGTCTTATGTGAAATAAGTTGAAGTTGCTGAAGGTCAGCCGCATAACTTCATTTGATGCAACCTTAGCTAAGTTTGGCTTCAAATCAATTTGCATTAGCCTCAATCAACTTAAATTGGAATCAAGTTGCTATGGACTGGCAAAATCTGCACATATTTGACATTAGTGATAAGATGGTGCTGAGTGGAACATCACTAGCAATAGTCAGATTTTGTGGTAATAGAATGTTACGAGAAGAAGCAGTGAAAAATGAAAGTGGATGGTAACCCTCTCTTCGGTGAGTCCAACAGCTCCTCAAACTGTTCAAGAAGGGTGGCTCATTCTTAAAGCTCTAGTTGGATGCAAAGGGATGTTGGTAAGATAAAAAAAAAAAAGTGGGATAAATGAGGAGGAAGAAACACAAGTAGAGGACTAACATCAGTTTAGGTAATCCATGAGGAAGAAGCGGAAAAGGAGGGGAGAAGAGACAGGCACAAAGGAGAAACAATTTCCCCACGTCACCACACAAACAAATTATTCATCCATTGGGTTTACAAAAACTAAATGTGACTTCTAAGATTAACCTTATTCATAGGTTGTACATGTCAAAGGGTACAAACAGACTATCTAAATGTAACCCTAACTAGCCAACCAATTTAAACAAATAAAACTAATAAATCACATCCAAATTGATTCCAAATCCTAACAGATCTAAAAAAAATTACCTTATAACTAAATTAATTTGACTTGTACCCATTATCAAACGCCTATCGAATAGTTAATCAACCAAAATAAATCGGAACCTACATCAAAATAGTAAACAAAAAATTAAGTGGTTACACATTAATGCATGTTTCACAGTAGACGCGATGTTTAACTAAGCAATCAATCAAATTGTAAGCAAGCCCATGCTCAAGCCAAGCTAAAACAAGACACGAGATTAAAGTCATTGAAATAGCTTAAAATTTTTAAAAGTGATTGGATATGGGAATGTAAATATTCAGAGACGAATAACAAAGAGTTCAAGTTAAGTGGAAATGAATGAGCAAGCTTGAACATGAGACTAAGTTCGAATATGTAAATTAGCCCAGTTCAAGTAGCTCGAAATAATTTGAAGCCACCCTTGAACAAGACAAGCTCCACTCCATGGTTCCAAATGTCAACCAATTCTTTTATATATATATACACACACACACACACGCACACACACACACACATATATACATATATATATATTTATAGCGCGAGAGAGACTTATGTAGTTCCAGAAGGATTCGAGCCCGAATCCTTCCTACTTAAATACACCATACATCATCCGAATATAAGATTCATTTCATTGAAGTTGATCTATATTGTTTCAAGTATCAACAAACCAAAAATCAAGTATTTTAAATACTTTTTGCCCATGCATCAAGTAGGGAAAAAACGGACGGCCTAAATAGTGAGTTGTTTAGTTTAACAGTGTAGAACATTTGAAACCTAAGAAAAATTGGTTTGTAGGAGTTTTTAAATGTTTAGATCATGATCAAATGGCCAGATCGAGAACTTGTATGTCTAAAGATATAGATCTAACCAACTCACTACTTTCGGACGTCCATTTTGCGCCGCTTCATGGATGGGAACAAAGCATTCAAAACACATGATTTTTTATTTTTAGTTACTTTAAATAATATAAATCAACTTCAACGGAGTGAATCTTATATTTGAATGTCAGATGTTGGTATTTAAGTGGGAAGGAATCGGGCTCAAATCCTTCCGGAACTACACAAGTCTATATATATATATATATATATATATATATATATATATATATATATATATATATATATATATATATAATGTGAAGTGATTCATTGAGAACGGTTCTTAAACTAAGCATCGTGAGAACTCCACGGTAGTCCATCCTATGCATGATCTAAACCATCCATCTTTATCTATACACTTAAATTAGCCTAAATATGAAAAATCAAATGTTCCAGACACATTTAACCATGCATTAAATGGTTTCAAGAAATACATTATATTCAGTTGTCGAAAAAAATAACTAATGCGTGGATAAATGTGTTTCGAATCACTTGATTTTTCATATGTAAACTAATTTAAGTGTATAGATTTAAAATGGATAGTTTAGATCACATATAGGATGACCCACCGTGCAGTTTTCAATATGCTTAGTTTGAGAACCGTATCAATGGATTACTTCCCTATATATAGAAAATGATCCTATGAGAACGGTTCTCAAACTAAGTTTTGTGAAAACTCTACGGTGAGCCATCCAATAGATGATTCGAACCGTTTATCTTGATTTACATACTTTAATTAGCCTAATAATCAAAAAAAGCAATTTCAAATTTTTTAACCCATGCATTAAGTGATTACAGAAAATATGTTATATTGACCATAGAAAAAAAAGTCATTTGATGCATGAGTAAAAACGCTTGGAATTGCTTCATTTTTCATTGTTAGTCTAATTTGAATATAGAGATCAAGATGAACGATTCAGATCATTCATTAGGTAGCCCACCATAAGTTCTCACGAAATCAGTTTTGAGAACTATTTTCACAGGATCATTTCCCATACACACACACATACATACATACATACATATATATATTTATCGTGTGTGTATCATATTGGGCTTTGAACTACCCAATACGATATTAATAATAATGTCGGTATTGACCGATAGTAATAATATCAGTCATACTATCAACCAATATTGACGATCTAGATACTAAAAACCGTTGGTCAATACCAATACTGAGATTTTAAATCATGCTCCACTCGTTGGCACTCCCTACTAACACAAATCCATAAAACTAACACCTAACAATGAAAGTGGATATATCCCACGTCATAAGATAAAGATAATCTAAAATTAGACAAAATTTGCCCAAGTTACAAGAAATGTACTGATAAAATGGTACAAGTAAAATGATAAGGTGTAGTTAGGTAGAAATCAGAAGGAAATAATTGTCCTCAAAGCTAACTTTGAACCTTTAAATCAAAATGCAAAAAGTAAAGAAAAAGCAAGAGAAATATGAGAGAGGAGAGGGAGATAAAGAGAGATGATTTTAAAATAATACAGCATTCATCTCCCCCTTGCTCCATGGCTCTTCTGCCAACAATACAACTAGCTCCTGCTTCACTCACATTCGTCCCATGTTAAGGATTGAATTTATAGCAAGGCACCAGAAAAAAGATGTAAAAAGGAAAGATTAACTTAAAGGGTGAGGGTACCGACTTTTAAACCCAAACCAGTAGTAAATTTAACTTATATCTAAATTTAAACAAGTTAAATGGGTAGCAGTGGACCACTTAACTTATACATTAGATGTAAAAGTAAATGTGTTTTAAATATAGGCCCTTGATTCTTAGTTCACAAACCGTTGTTATTTTAATACTGTTATAATTATCTTTAAAATAAACTGTGATAAACTATGTCTATCCCGAATGTGGTCACTAGTAAGTAGTATCTTTGATAAATGTTTAAGCTTTTATAAGGTTTTCTGAAGTAGCACATAAATTCTTTCTAACATTTTAATTCTAAAAATCTGAATAACTTCAAAGAATCAGAATGGAAACAGAATTTCCAAATCAAAATAAAAGTCTTGAACAACACAACGAGACCGAAAGTCAACCTGATGTTACCATGAATCAAACTAAAATCCAATCCAAGACAAAACCAAATTGCTTAAATCAATATTTTTTTATCATTGACATCAATGCCCCAACCTTTCCTATCTCATCCTATTCAACTTTTTCAGGATACATAGCCATAATATACCTACTAGAAAATATATTTGCTTTAAGAGGGTAGAGTGCTCAATTCAACATGACTAGCTAGTTGGTGAGTGAGAGGGAATTTGGAAAATGATGCTCCAAATTCTGCTTCAAAATGAAACAAAGTTGAAAGCCTATACAACAAGTAACCATACATTATTCTCTTTTATTTCTTTAACTTAATTAAATAAAAAGTTCAAAGAACTAGCACTTTATCTTTCTACAGAGAACATATATTTAACTAAGACATTGTTGATATGATAGGTCAAGGGGTTGAAACCAATCATATGTCTACATTAGCCATATCTTGTAAGCGGTATAATATGAATAAGATAACCATCATATACTATAATTAAACATATTCGCCACAAACAAGTCATCAAAATCATTAAATTATGCCAAAAATTAAACTGTTAAAGCCATGACCTATTACTCAGATATAGCTATGCAACACTAAATGTCATTCTTCAACCTTTTGAAAGCTCTAAACCATATGTGCAACAACAACAACAACAACAACTAAGCCATTTGTCCCAAGTATTTGGGGTAGGCTACATGAACCAAAAGAGAATTACGCTGGATCGGGCACATGGATCAGCTTTCTCCACTCATTCCTATCGAGCAATATGCCTTCACTAAGACCTTTAGCCTCTAAATCTTGTTGTATTACGTCCATCCATGTTTTCTTTGGTCACCACTGCGCTCTTTTAACTTGTCCTAATTTGATACGCTCTACTCGCCGGACTGACGCATCTGTAGGTCTACGTCGTACATGACCAAACCATCGTAAGTGGTTTTCTCTCATCTTCTCTTCTATAAAAGCTGCACCTATCTTAGTACGAATATCCTCATTTCTAACCTTATCTCTCATCGTGTTACCACACATCCAACGAAGCATGCGCATCTCTACTACACTCATCTTATAGGCATGATATATCTTTATAACCCAACATTTTGTGCCATATAATAAAGCTGCCTAATAGCAGTCCGATAAAACTTTCCCTTCAGCCATAACGGAATGTTACGATCACATAAAACTCTTATTGCGCTTCTCCATTTCAACCAGCCAGTTGGATCCTATGGTTCACATCACTATTGATCTCCCTATCCTTTTGAATAAAAGAACTCAAGTACTTAAAATGAATGCCCATCGGTATTTCTTATTCATCTAGTCTCACAATACTATAATCTCAGATTTCATGTTTACTGAATTTACACTCCATATATTATGTTTTTGCCCTACTTAATCTAAAACCTCGAGATTCTAGAGTTTGCCTCCATAGCTCCAAGTTGGCATTTACCCCAGCTCCCGTCTTATCGATTAGGACAATATCATCAACAAATAGCATACACTACGGTATCTCATTCTGAATAGCTCTAGTAAGCTCAACCATCACTATGACAAATAAGAATGGACTCAATGCAAATCCTTAATGCAATCCAATTGTGATAGAAAAATCACTTGTTATGCCTCCACAAGTCCTGACATTTGCCACTACTCTATCGTACATGCCCTATTTTAAATATCGGCCAAGTCGACCGAGATATCGTCCGATATCTCCTTTTTTCTGCTGCCGATACGATATGGGAAAATCGTTCGCCATATCATTTGCAGCAAAAAACGGCCGATATTTGAAAAATTGGCCGATAAATCGCCCGATATATCGCCCGATATGAAATAACTTATTTATTGCATGACTACTTGCAAATGTACATTGTTTTTTACTGTCTTCACAAGCATATTATATCATTTTATTAGGTAGATAATATCTATGACTCTAAACTAACTTTTAGTTATCAATATTTCATTATACATAGTGTCTGGTATGAACGCTCGATATGCGCGTGTATCCCCGATATCTCCCCCGATATCCGATATCCGATATGAAAAGCGCCCATCCGATACGATCCTGATATCCGATATTTAGAACCTTGCGTACATGTCCTTGATTATGTCAATATATTTGATAGGGACTCTCTTTTTCATTAATGTCCACCATAATACCTATCTTGGCACCTTAACATAAGTTTTTCTAAATCAATAAAGGCCATATACAAATTTCTCTCTCTCGAAATTGCTCTATAAGTTAACGAAGCAAATGACTAGCGTCTATTGTCGATCGCCCCGGCATGAACCCAAACTAGTTCTCTGATATTTTAACATTCTGTCTTAGCCTATGTTCAATTACTCTTTCCCAAAGCTTCACGGTGTGACATATGAGTTTTATTTCACGATAGTTTGAACAACTCTGGATATCACCCTTGTTCTTATAGAAAGGTACTAAGGTACTCTTCCTCTACTCATTTGGCATCTTTTTACTTAGCCAGATCTTATTAAAGAGATTTGTCAGCCATCTCACGCTCACCTCGCTTAAGCATCTTCATACCTCAATAGGAATTCCATTCGGACCAACTGTTTTCCTTGACATCATCCTCTTCAAGACCTCTTTAACTTCAGATTCGCTAATTCTGCACATATAATTACGGTTCATATCCTGACACTGAATGATAAGGTCATCCAAATCTTGAGTAAAACTACCATTAAACAATTTGTCAAAATACTCTCTCCATCTTTCTTTGATTTCTTCATCTCGAACTAAAACCTTCTGATCTCATCTTTGACACACCTCACAGTACACAAGTCTCTAGTCTTTCTCTCCCTTATTTGAGCAATTCTATATATATCTTTTCAACCTCTTTGGTGTCTAACTTCTCATGCACTTCTTTATACACTTTAGCTCTTGCATTCTGAACAGCTTTCTTAGCTTCCTTCTTGGCTAGCTTATACCTCTCAAAACTCACTCAATCACAATTTTTCTTCAAATCTCTATAAGAGTCTTGTTTGATCTTAATGGCAGCTTTTACCTCTTTATTCTACCATGATGTATCCTTACATGGTGAAGCACCACCCCATGACTCACCAAGTACATCTTTAACTACTCTTTTAATGCAACTAGCAATTTTATTTTATGTTGTATTGGGATCATCTTAGACTTTCCAATCTACTCCATGTACTACTCGATCTACAAAAACTCCTTAGTTACCTTCTTTTAGCCGTCGCCACTTAATCTTAGGATCTAACTTACATTTAATCTTTTTAAATCTCCTTTTAATCTGGACGTCTAAAATTAAGAGTCTATGTTAGGCTACTACACTGTCACCCGGTACTATCTTATAATCCATACAACAACCTCTATCTACTTTTCTGGTTAAAAGAAATCTATTTGACTCGCACTTGATCCACTTCTAAAAGTGATCAAGTGAGACTCTCTTTTCCTATACCAAGTATTCACTAAGATCAAATCATAAGACAGTAAAATCTAAAATCGAGTTACCCGGTTCATTTCTTTCTCCAAAATTAAATCCTCCATGTACACTATCAAACTCATAATGACTAGTTCCTACATGCCCATTGAGGTCACCGCCTATGAAAAGCTTTTCTCTAATGATATGCCTTGCACAATCTCATCTAAATCTTTTCAAAATTGACGCTTACTAGACTCATCAAGTTCTACTTGTGGTGCTTAGACACTAATAACATTAAAAATCTTCCTACCTAAAATAAGTTTAACTAGTAAATTCTCCTAACCTCTACTACATCCTCAAGCAATTGTTTATCTATAATCACACCTACCCCATTACAATTTCTATTTTTACCAGTATACCAAAGTTTATAACCCCAAGATCTATAATTTTAACTTTTCACCTACCCACTTAGTTTCATGTACACACAAAATACTAACATTCCGTCTAATCATAGTATCAACTAACACTGCTAATATACTAGTAAGAGAACTTATGTTCCATGATGCTAACCTAATCCTATATTCATGAATTAACTTCTTTACCCTCACCCACTCATAAGAGTGTGGGAACCCTTTCTCATTTGACACCACATCTGGGCACCGATGTGATGCGTCGTTTCTGGACGACGACCTAGCAACCTTTGCCCACTTTTCACTACACCCGTTCTCCGATGTAGCGCATCGCTCAGTAGGAGCACCCTAACAAAATTTAGTTCTTGATTCATATTTATAGTATGTGACAATATTTTACATTGGCTGTCACAGGCCTACCACAACCCTCTTCCTTTATCCTGACTTGAAACAGGCAGTGAACGGCACACTGGCGGAGCTCTAAACCATATGTTCAAATATCATAAACACAATATTGATTAAGGAGTACAACCTCAAGGTGATAATGCTCTAAGAAAGACTTAATCATTTTTGTACAATCAACAACCCAACTTTTATGGGTTGGTGACAAGTTCCTGGACAAGGAAACTGTAGGCATGAGAGAGGTCCAATGTATAATTTAGAAGCTCATTGCTACATAAGAAGAACCTTATACTCCCAGCCATTAAGCTCATGCAACCAAGGAGGAACTTATCAAGCTTCAACTAGGAGGCAAGACAGAGAAAGAAGCTTGCAAGCTTTTGCATTTAAAGTAATCTTACATGCATGAAGATCAACCTTAAACCTACTGTACAAATCCCCATAATACATGGAGTCTACTTCCTCTTCTTAATCTATTAAAGGTACTCTTTAATAAATATCCTTGTACTCTATCCCTTTAACAGAAAGAAAATACAAAATATGAGATAAGATACATAATTTCAAGGTGGCCTTCAAGTAATTGTTACTCTAACCAATACGTGCTTTGCAATGTGATTCCACCCAGAGTCTGATACCACTGTAAAAAACCCACTCAACTAAGATGATATCTCTATCCTTCACAAAATATAACCGAGATATTACATCCATATCTCAAGTAATGTCTCTATAACTAGCAATGAACAGGAAAACAGTCATCTTCAATTTTAGACATCCTACATATGATCTGTCTAGCTAAAAAACATGATTATTCTCCATTTTTGTCCGCAGCCCAAAAACCTAGTTGCTGCTTTATCTTTGATACCAGCTTCCATTCCCCACTAGCAGCTGCTTGTTCATGATTTAACATCCACAGTAAGGACCAATGATTGTGCAGATTACTTCCCTAAGACATGGCTAATAGCAATAATAATATTAATAATCCAAGAGTTATTCAGGGCAAGACAATATAGGTATCAATGTAAAACTGCAAGACCCATGTCCAGATCTTTTTGAAAAGCATATGCGTATTCACATCCAGATCTATACACAAGTATACTCTCTTCAACAAATCATATTATATGGAATACTCAACCCATTTTCAGCATTACTTTTCCACATAGTAACATAACCACACCCCAGTATTAATATGAGAATCTAAATACCTGTTATAACAAAAACACCGTCTCTGGTCCTCCCTGTTCTCATTATACAATTCAGAACTCTATGTAGACAAATCAATAATCATCGAAATCAGCCAGAGAATTAAAATCCCTTTCTGTCACAAGGAGGGGAAAGAAGAACTGGTTATGTAGAGTTTTCCTTGACTTCTCCTCCACCACTTATGTTGCTTCTTCTAAAGTTATTTCTTTGTATTTATGTAACTGACAAGCATCTCTCAGCAAAGCCTTAGCAATTCCTCCATGACCATAGCACTAAACATGAAAGAAACTTATATGACTTCTACAAGTATAAACCTACCAAACTTCTATTTAAATATGTAAGAACAAAGAAATTTTCAGCACTGACCTGTAAGTGTACTCATAGCATGTCATGACCCTAATAATATTAATGATACTTCACTATCTGCAGTCCAAATGAATATGAACAGGAAAATCAACAAGAATTTATTAAGAGATGCCCAGTAGAAAAGAGCAGTTATCATACCTGGTAGAAAGTGTAGTTTTTCCACTGCCACTTGGCCCGGCAAGTATTATCGTATTAGCAACTAAATCAAATTAAAAAAAAATCATTTGAATGCAATACTCGCTTACCAGTAGACACAAAAGAGAAGAAGAATGAGACTCTATAAGTAGATATGCTCCAACAAAAATATTTCACCTACCGCCCTCAGGGAATGCTTGGAATTAGATGACACATAAGCTAGGAAAAGGTAAGGAAATAGGTGTGGTGTCAAATACTCAAAAGTAGAACAAGCTGAACAACTCCAAGCTTACCTCACATTCTATTCTCATTCTCATATCCCATATCAAAGTCTAATAGGCTATAAGCTGCAAGGTATTGAAGCTCCATTTACCAGTTGCAGCACAAGGTGTAGGTAAGCAAGCTGCAGATACAATATTAGGAAGCATGCACTTGCAGCTGCAGAATTTGGCACTCATATGTGGTTCAGTAATTGACGGTGGAAGTGAAGAAAAATGTCGCAATTAATGAGAGTTTAATGTTTTCCTTCCTGATGAGACATCCACATTAATGCAGTGTCCATTGCAGTAAATGCGCTTTAGTTTACTGCAATTGACATGCTGCAGCATTTGCTGCAGATATTTGCAGTTCTATTTCTATTAAGTGTGACTATCATAGCTAGCCAAATAATAGACATGGGCATTTTGCTGCACCAAACAGCTCCTCAGCAAACATTCTGCCTTATCCATTCCAAAGACCAGTCTGCAACACCTTTAGGCGTTTTTGGCATGGCTTCTCATAAGTGCTTTCACCGTTTTTAGAGCAAATAAATATTTTTTCAACAAAATTAAATGTTTAGTTACCGCTTTTAGAAAATGATTTTTAGGAAAGCAAAAGTCAAAAAGTTGCTCTTTGAAATTTGGCTTCTCAACCACACAAGCCAAAAGCTCTTGTCCTTTCTCTCTCTTTTTCTCTCACGTGATCTCTCACATAATATGAACTATAAGGCTCGAACTGAATCTTTTCTAGTTTCTCCTACCTCATATTATGAATCTTATGTGAACTTTCTCTCACATTCATTCCTATCCTAAACCAATAATTTTATTTTGAATATTTTTGGACAAGCACTTAAAAGTTTTAAGATAATCAAACATCTTAATTATAGAAAAGCTGCGCTTTTGATAAGTCCTTTCCAAAAAGGACTTATCTAAGACGTGCTTGGTTTGGGGCGGAAGTGGGGAAAAGTGAAGTGGGAAAACTCATCCCACTTTCGGTGTTTGATAACCGGAAAAGGGAAATGGGAAAACCACTTTTCCCCTCCCTTTTACACTACCATTTTCCCACTTGCAGACTGTTACAATTAATTTCGTGGTCATATAAATCTCATTTGTAATAAGTTGTAGCTCAAAACAATAATTTTGTGACCATGTAAATCACACTTGCAGTCTAATCACAGTCCAAAAAAACTTCATAATTAATATTTATTTTAATATTATTTTGCGATCAACTTAGTGATCAGCTTTTCCGCTTTTGCTTCCACATTACTAATTAAACACTGAAAAACACAATATAATTTTTCACTTACACTTCCACATTGCAACCAAACACCAAAAAAGCTTACTTGCACAAATCTCAATTTCCTACATTTTTCTCACTTTTACCTCCCCATTTCCCACCTACACCTTTTCCTTCCTCTTGCAACAAACCAAACAGGCCCTAAAAGAAAAGGCAATACCAAGCACACCCCTAAAGGGAATTTAGTGCTTGGACCTAGATT
Source organism: Agave tequilana (assembly GCA_038442645.1). Classification (NCBI taxonomy): domain Eukaryota; kingdom Viridiplantae; phylum Streptophyta; class Magnoliopsida; order Asparagales; family Asparagaceae; genus Agave; species Agave tequilana. Next base: position 36,296 of record JAVJIF010011259.1, on the reverse strand, counting down.
GTATTTCAAGAACTGCAATATAATTAAGCCTTAAGTTCTCCATGCCAAAGCAATTTAACTGTAGGAAATAGTTTTGGAATTATGGATCTTGTTCTATTTTGTTTCCTGGAAAAAAATATTTGTTAATTGCTTTCTTAAACGGCATGGTCCATGTGTGCTACTATTTGGGTAATGAAAATCGTTTTCTACATTCTAAGTAATAACGTGTGTGAATTTGTGATGAGGACTTCAAATGACTTCTTTTCGCACCTATCAGTGTCGTCGCAGTCGTGTTGCATCGGTCCACCTTTGGTTTTACTTTTTTTACTGAACAACTGTTTAGTCCACGTGGTTTTCGTTTGAATCTATTTGGAGTTATGTGTGGTTACAAACCTAGAAAGCCTATATATCTTATTCTTATGACGCATCATCCTAGGATATTCGAGTCTGCATTCGCATCGCATGTTCATGATTTGCATAAAGAACAATCAACAAGAAAATTCAAGAAAATAATGCACATTAGAAATCTCATATTGATTTGCATCGCATGCATCTTAAATTAATGAGGGTGAGTATGTGATGATCCGGTTTCCGCCAGGAACTATTAAGAAGTTGCATGCTCGTAGTGCAGGTCCTTTTAAAATTCTCAAAAAAATTAATCCAAATGCCTATGTAATTAATTTACCTTTGGATTTTGGGATTAGTTCGACATGTAATATTTCAGACTTAGTAGGTTATAAAGATCCTCCTTTTAATCCTGATAATCCACTTGTGGATCTTAATGAGCCTACTTCCAAGCCTTTCTTTGAGAGATCCCACTTGCCACCACTATTTACTACACATGTTCAATTTGCAGCAAAACAAAATAATAGCATTCAGGATGATCAAATTATCTCCACCCGAGATGATGGTTGCAGGCGATATCTAGTGTGTTCGAACAGTCATCCTGAATCTGATGATACATGGATTACTCGAGATGACCTGCAGCAATTGGCCTGCATTTATTCGAGTATTACGAGTCATCGAAAATATTACCCGACAGGATCGAGTTCTTTCCACAATGGAAGAGTTGATGGGAACATCATACTGAGTTCTTTTCACACTTAACAGCGTCGTCTTCGTGTTGCATCTATTCACCTTTGGTTTTAGTTTTTTGTTGGATAATTATTTAATCCGCGTATCGTAGTTGTGTTGGACTTTGTTTGAGTCCATTTAAACTTCGTTTGAGTCAGTATTTAGAGTTGAGATTGAGTCTATTTGGTTATATTTATTTTCAGTATTTTATTTATTTTTTATTGCTTTTCATTTAGTCCCACACGGAAGTGGGTTGAAACTTGTAGTCAAGCGAAGCCTATTTAAAGGGCCCAACTCAATGAATACAGCAAGGAAGATTTTGATTAAAAAATTTGTTTTTTTTAAGTCCGTCAGGGTATCTGGGGCCCATAACGCGGACAACGAGTGTGACCGTAGACTAATCCCATGGGTCCAATTAAAAATTTTGTTTCTTGGTATAGGTTTGATCTATTTGATTACGATCAGTGTTCATATCCCAATCCAAATTTTAGCGTTTGATTCCACAACACTTTGTTCTAAAAACCTATGAATCTTCAAGAATTAATTATCGCAGTACACTAGTACACTATATGGTGCAGTAGTATATGTTGGGCATTGCATTCTTGTTGGTAACTTCATTATGTTTAGGCTTATATCATCATTGGTGTAAAAAGCCCATTAAAGCCTTGCTTTCGCTATGCCCGCTTTGGGACACGTTAGCCCCCCTCAAAATTTAGAAAATCTTAACATTAACACAACCATCTACTTCTATTGTTGCGCATTGATATCATTAAGATTTTAGTGTTAATTTCTTATTTTTCTTCGTTAGTCATAAAATTTCTTAATTTTTATTTTTTTTCTTTTTACTATTTTAATTTTTCAAAAATCCCTGGCGCTTTGCTGCTAAAGACTAAGGCTTGCTTGTCGTGTTGTTCCCACTTTCATTTTCCACAACAATGAGTGTCTTGGTAAATCACAATAATAATGCTACAATATGTATCATCAATTTGCTCTTTGGTTGTGTTCCACTCAGTTGAGCCCAATAGTTAGTAATATAGTTGATTTCTATTTTGTGGAGCGGTACTACAATTTTCTAATTGTAAGGTTCTCGTTAAATTTTTAATTGGATGCTTAGACCTAAAAATCAATCTAATGTCTACTTCTGTTGATATGAATAAGTTACTAAACTAGAATCCTATTGGCTAGTCAGTTCCCTGTATATATGAGTTTTCTCAAGGTATGCTTTGTTGAAAATTGCGGTCATTCATGAATTTGGCTTTAAAAAAACATCTTTGTTTTGTTCTCATCCTTTCCCCGATTTCTTCTATATATTTTCTAGTGCTCTTCTTCAATTTTAAGTGTCTATTTCTAAATGAAATTCTACATTGAGACTGAAAATTACCTTTACCCATCATACCATCACAAAAAGATAAATAAAGTAATAAAAGGGAAAAAAAGAACTTTTTCATCTTCCAAAGATTTCAAGGGATCAAGGCTAAAACAGCAAGAAACTAGAGTTTCAATACCAAATAGTCAAGTGTCAGTAAGCCCAAAACTAATCAAGTCTGGTACAGACAGCTACATCCGTCAATGGAAAGACAGCAACTGTTACAGTTTGACCAACCTATAATGATCTTTCTTAGATTGTCATCAATTTTGTATTCGTCTAGGGAGTGTGTCCACCATCTTTAGAGTAATTTTCATGTTTTAGTCCATCTTCCAAATTATAGAGATCCCTGATGTTGATTGGAGGATTTTGGTGAGTAAATTTTAAATATTTATGAACAACAACAAAGAAGCCTTTATCATAAATTTTTGGGGTCAGATACCTGAATCCTTTTCTACCATGAAGCTATATTAAGTAACATTTCCTTGGTACATTAAGCAAATGTGCTCAGTACATCGAATTTTTTTTTAAATTTCACACATGAACATAAAATACTAACATATTAGCTTATATAACCCAAAATGCCAGTTGGAATCTTTCAGCAATATATCATATTCTTCTGTCTGATGCTAGGGTGTTTGTGAGGTATGCCCTCACAAACATATGATGTTGGATGCTACAGTAATGGGCTTCAGGATACAACAGTTTATTTATTGTGAAAATCACTTTTGGATTTATTTGATATGAAAACTCATATCAACACCTGTTTTACATATCATTGTTTGAACAGGGTCATAATGAGCGCTTGCTCTGAGTCCTCCCCTTTAGTTTTTTCACCCTGTTTTATATTAAATCATATAGATAAGGACCATTTAGTATAGCAATTCAATGTAAACATCCAACAAATAACTTATTGTCCAACAAGATAGTTCTTGCACGTATTATCTCTCACCTCAGTCTATGACAAAGTCCACAAATGAAAAACAATGCCTTCACTGGACCACAACACTAGTCAGTCTTATTATCCTTGATTCAGTTTCTCTTGTGCTTGTTAGATCTTCACATGTGACACAATTCCTAACAAAATCAAACATCCAGCAGTCCTGACACCCTATATCCTGATATGAGTGTTCCATATCAGCACATCTCCCGAATACAAAAGCATCATTCCATATTTGAACTATGATTACCACGCATTTGGTTATGCAACATGATACTAACAAGGACACAATATCATTTGATGTAGTTCTTATACAACCCCCACTGGAGATATCCCCTCAGTATGCTATCAAAAGATGACTAAATTCACACGGTCAGCCTTTAATTTTCCTTCAGGCTTTGGTCATATCTAAAATGGAAACAAGAACACGGAACACCAGAACATCATGGAATACGATACTCCAGTGACAGAGCTATGTATAAACTATCTATAAAAGATATACATACTGGAATTAGGAAGTTGAGTGATCTAGAAGAAAGTATGCTACCTAGAGTGCACACACTCATCAAATATGCACCTTGGTTCCTGTAAGAAAAGGTAACTATTTTCATGAAACCTTTCGCATTTATTGACAGAACTATTAACTTCAAGTTGATGTCTTCCTTAAAGGTTTGAAGTAATTAATTTTTATTGGATAACTCAAATCCATGCGCTACTTTATTTATAGAGCATAATGACCTTTGTACTAGAAGTGGAATTAGCATTGAATGCAAAATTTTTAATCCATTTTAAAGTAGCAAGCTAAAACATCATGCAAAATCCAGATATATGCAAGAATGAGAAATCTCATTCTCCCTTCATTTCTTTTTGCGTATGAGTTTTATTACACCAGCTCCACCAAAAACTAACCCATTCCGGGTAATTAATTGCCATACATACATACATAGCATGGACTGGATGTATTAACTATCTATTACAAGGTCCAAACTTGCCCATATGTGGCAAGCAACTTAGCGTTCCAGTTTATCTAGTTTTTTTATATTATATTATATTTAAACTTATATTATTATTTTTTCGTTTATTTCCATATTCCAAAAGGAAATGAGGAGGGCAAAAGAGAACTTGTCTACGGATGTTCATGCATTAAGATAAATATTTTCTCAATCAATTTCCTCCACAAACAAATTCCAAGCTCCACCACTGATTTTAGGCCACATTTTCACTATAGAGAACGGGCTAGCAACGCAAATGATTAATGAGGCTAGGTTTTCAAGATCCATGATGTAAAATGATCATTCACAAAACCATAGACCATGTAACAACAAACCCCAGAGAGAGCAAAGACTTACATAGCACAAACAGGGCAGAATTGATGATGACGACGGCGAGAGCGACGCAGAGATTCTCTACCGCCTGCTGCCGGGCCCGTTTCTCCGGCTAAGGAAACACTTGCTTCGCCTCCTAAAACCCAGTGCTGCATGCCGCACGAGATTGACAAACAAGTGAAATCCCGTTGCTAAAAGAAAGCCCCAGTAGTTGATCACGATTAGACAGTGGGTTGAATTAATTGGATTTAAAACCAAAATCACAAAAAAAAAAAAAAAAAAAGGAAAAAAGAGTGATTCAGATTGAATGAGAAGAGGAAATCGAACGAGAAAAGAATGAGGTCGAATGGAGATCGTACCTTCCTCTACCTCAAAAACCTAGGGAAAAAGAGAGGAAGCAAACATTCTCTATCCTCTTCTCGACTCTCTACTGTTTCTCTTCAATCCCGGGGGAGAAAAAAGGCATGGATCTGAAACGGACGGGGTTCAGATATGTTCACGGGATATCCAAACCCGTTAGTTTCAGAACTCACGGTGTCCCGAATCTAGTATACTGTGGTCGTCGACGACTGACTGGTCAGAGAAAGAGGAGAGAGGGGAAGAAGAAGAACGAAGGTCGGAAAAATAAAATGAAGTAAAATTTCTTTGACTAGATGAAAGATTCTAACAGAATAATTCTAACTATAAAAGAGATCAAAATATCTAGATTTTTTTCTTTTATTTAAAATTGGGCTCTTGATGTAGCGATGGATAGTGATTTTTATTCTCTGTCTTTAGGATGCTTTCAAATAAGCAATAAGAAAGGAGCTCGGTTTTTAATACACTAAGTGTTTAAAGTCTACTGGTTTCTCTTTTTCTCCCTCTCTGAACCTCTGTGGTTAAAAGTAAGAAGTCTTTAGCATGAGAATTCTCACTTCTCAGTCTCAGAAAAAGCATCTACCCTTTCATACCTCCCCAGGCTATTTATAGGGAGTCATAGGGGTATTATTGTCCTCTAAAATCCCTCCATAATGGAGATTAAACTTTCCATTACGTAGGGAGTTAATTGACCCAGTTATATGGATCAGTTACAACAAAAACGCGTGATCTCGCGCTGGACGCGGACCTTGCTTTGCTTATTGTAGATGCGGATGTGTCAGTCAGAACACGAAATTGCTCAGACCCGCGTTTGAAGAGAGACGCAGGGTTTCTCAGACCTGCGACTGAAGTGGAGCGCAGAGTTGCTCAGACATGCGCTTGCATTAAGATGCGGAGTTGCTCAGCCCGCGTTTGAAGTAGGACGCATGGTTTCTCAAACCCACGTTTGAAGTGGAGACACATGGATCCTCAGACCCGCGTTTGATGCTCGCGTTTCTTCTTGGACAGGAGGTCCGCGTTTTAATTGAAATGCGACCTTCGCGTTAGGAGGTTCGCGTCTGATGACTTTTCTTTAATGATTTTTAGACAGCCTATAGAACCTTCTCCAAAGTTTTCGATACTCTGTGGTTGACTAGGACGGATCTCAGAATACTTTGGACATTTCGTTGATTTCTGACTCTCCGTAATTAGACTGGCAACTTTTCGAGATGTTCTGAGCTTGATCATGTCTGGATTCTGGTCTTCGAGAGTGTACATTGAACTGCTTGAAACCTCCAGGGAAGATCGTCACAAGTGTCTTAGAAATTCAGTCTAGCACTTGTTATGAACTCTGGTTTGTTTGTCGACCGGTAGAGTTGTCGATTATTTTTATCAGTGTGCTGTTGAACTGATTGCAGAAGCAACGCAACTCTCATGGACATGACCGCCATACTGATCAAGTGCAGACGCGAGCTCCAATGAAGCTGAGACGTGACTGTCAATTTTGTAGAGATGCGACTCTCAATTATTGTTGAGACGCAGCTCTCAATTGTTGTTGAGATGCGCCTTTTATCTTGAAACGCAAAAATCGCCTGGATGATTCCAGAAGCGAACGCGGGTGCCGTGTTGGACGCGTGTCTGGCTCAGATTGAGCTCGAGATACGCGTCGTGTATCTCGGCCACTGAATGGCGTATAAAAGGCTGTGTCTTTCAATAGTCAATTCATTGTTCATCATGTTCATTCAGACCCGAGTTTGAACAAAGCACTTGAGCTTTTCTGAACTCATAAAGCTTCAGGCTTTTTCCAATCTTTTTCAAAGATTTAATCGTGTGCATGGCTCTAAAAGCAAAGGCTATCGTTTCCTCCTCTAGTGCCGTCGCTGCTGAGACTCGAATGGGTAGTGCTCCTCCTCAAGAGGACTCCATTTCATGCATAAGTCTTCAAATGGCTTTCGCCATTATTATGAACACGAAGATACTCTGTCCTTTTAACTTCTTCTTGAAGTTTTGAAAACTTCCATTGAAGTTGAATAATCAACGTAGATCTCGCAGGTCCGTGTTTGATTTGTGAAACGCGATCCTCGCGTTGATCAGTAGAACGCGGGTCTGATGATCCCGACGTTTCTTTGCTTTGTCAACATGACCTCGCGTATGCGAATTAAACGCGAGTCTAGGGGAGTCCACATCTTGAAACTTCTGAATACGGGTCTCGTTTATGAGACTCGCGTTTGAGTCTCAAGACTTACAAATTTTCTCTAAGTGTGGAGTTCAGACATGGGTGTAGGCTATCTAAAAAAAACACTAAGAACAAGTCATCAGACGCGAGCCTCACTTAAACGTGAAGGTCGCATTTCAACTAAAATACGGACCTCGCGCCCAAAGGAAAAACAGAGAGATTTCAGAGGCGGGTGTGAGTAACTCTGCGTCTCACGCGGATTTGAGCAACTCCGCGGCACCCGTCTTACGCGGGTCTGAGCAACTCCGCGCTATGCTCCAAACGCAGGTATGAGCAACTCCTCGTCCGCATCTACAACAAGTAATGCGAGGTCCGCGTCTAGCACGAGACTCGCGTGCTATTATAACTGATCCCCATTATTGGGTTAATTAGCTCCCCACGTAATAGAAAGTTAATCACCATAATGAAGGAATTTCAGGGGATAATAATACCCCTATGACTCCTTACAAATAGCCTGAGGAGCTATAAAAGAAGGGGGCCAGAGAAGAAGAGAAAAGACTTTGGAGAATTGAGAGCTGAGAATTCTCAAGATAAAGGCTTCTTATTTCCTCTTACTTCTTTTTTGAAAAGAGAAAAAGAAGTAATCAGTGAAATCTAAACACTTAATGTGTTAAAAACAAAGCTCCCTCCTGATTGATTTTTGAGAGTGTTCAGAAGAGAAGCTTGGCATTCGGCCGGTCAACGGAGAACAAGAATCACTCTCCACAGCCACACGAAGAACTCAACCTTAAACAAAGGGGAGAATCATATCTTCTTCCCTCTTTTATAATCGGAATCGTCCGCTGTAACTTTTCAGCTACTCAAAGCAACTTTACATCGAGCCAACCTTTTCGACCAAACAAAAGATGGCGACTCCATTGGGGACTGCTTTCTCTACCGATGAGAACGTCGTGGCGTAAGCTATTGTCCAGCTTCTTAGAAAGACGATGAAATCCCTTGTCGTTGAATTCGATCAAGGAAAGTTTGAGGAATACCTTTACTCAGGCTCTGCCAGTCCCAAGGTAATGCGGTAATACCGCAAAGTTTCTTCAGAGGCTCGCTCTTGAATCTCTTCGGAGATTACTCCTAAAGTAGCCCACACCACTGCTTACAGTGCAAGCGGTGTCACTTCTGAAGAGGTTCTGAAAATCTCTCGTGCAGTCCATGCAGCCCGCGTTGATGTCTCTCAAGAGACCCGTAGGGCCAGTGCGTCAGCGCACGATCAAGGTGATGGTCAAGATAAATTCCGCCATCCTTTTCCTCTCCAAACTCTGCAAGTTCAAGTTGTCGAAGGTTCCCAACAACCCCTGCGACTCAATCGGAATGCTGAACATTGATGAAGGCGTCACGCATGTCGACAGCAAATTGAAGATTCTGCAGAAGTCATCTGTTCTGTCGATTCAATATGTGAGGTTCACACCTGCATCCCTCTCAGGCAACACGAGACCCGCGTCCAACGCGAGACCTGCGTCCTGCCTACCCCAAAAGCGAGACTCATATTCTGTCAGTTTCAGAGCGTGACTTCTGCGTTTCTGTTCCTAAACACGAGACTCGCGTTCTGAGGCAAACTCATCCAATGCTGAAAGCTTGCGTTCCTACTTCAAAACGCGAGATCCGCGTTCAGCCTACTTCAGAGTGTGACTCTCGCGTCTTTAACTCTAAATGCGATGATTGTGTTTCAACACAACGCGAGGTCCGCATTTTAACTCACCCCTAGGGGTTTGAGGCTAGTTCCTCAAACGTTCCCTCAAAGGACCTGAGGAACTGCCTGACAAAGAAGAGGAGCGTCTATCAATCTACCCTCGATGTCATTGCCAGCAACTCGTCTCAACAGTACTCTCTGGTTGCCATTGCGGCTTTCAGATAAACAAACTTTTAGTTTTTAGCTGGATGTCAGCGGCTTCAAACTCAGCCAAAAGACGACGATTCTGGAAGAAGAAATCATTCTCTGACATTGAGTATTCAGAAGTGATTGCAAAAATGGTGGGGCCAAGTTTCACACCAAGCAAGTCCAAAAACAACTGGCTGTTAGTTCATAGAAGTTTGATGCTGATCGGTCTCCAGATTTGAAGGATGTTCTTGTCGAACCTGAAGGGGTCTACCGACACACTCAGACCCGCACGACAACAATCGGCCCGGTCGACTACAGTCTGTTGGCCAGGGGGATTGAGGTGAATGATAAGCACTGCGCCATCATTGAATCCTGGTCTTCGAATTCATTACCCAGACAACCGTGTAGCACCCCATTCCAGGGATACGTACCCAAATACGTGTCCCAACTTTTTTTACTATATTATTTCAATTTTCTTTCAGTATTATTTTTTTAGTTGTAATTGCTCATGTTATTTGGTATCGGATCTGGATTCTCAGTTTAGAGTCAACCCTAACCCGGACCGGGAACCCGATACCAGCCTACTACCTGATTTGACCTTTTTGGTAGCCGATTTGACCAATTTTAGTTTAAAACACTATTTTCTGATATTTTAGATTTTTCATGATTTTCTGAAAATTTTCAGAATTTTTCTGCAAAATCTCCAAAAACAGTGTCGGTCGGCATCGCTGACTGATTTCCAAATTTTTAGTTTTCAAATGGGATTGCATTTTCAAAAATGGCTTTCATGTTACTTCTTAGAATTTCATTTTCTATCTAATTACATTTTTTGAGATTTTTCTAAATTTATCAAAATTTGACTGATTCTGGTGTCGATAGGTATCGTTGGAAGATTTCAAGATTTTTAATTTGAAAAATAGATCGAATTTCTTGAATCTGATTTCACTGAGAATCTTAAAATAATATTTATTATTTTAAAATTTTTTGAAACGTTTCTGAAATAGTCGAATTTTTACCCTATTAAAATAATAATATTATTTACCGTCCTTTTCTTTTCTTATTTTTCTTCTCCACTCCTCTATTTTGTACTCCCAGAATATTCTATTTATTTAATTATCTAATAAAATATTTATTATTATTATTTTTCTATTTCTTTTCTTTTCCTTTAATTTCCCTTTCTTCCTTTCTTTTTCTTTCTTTTCTTTTCTTCCCCTTACCTTCCCCATGCTCTGCTCCCCGCCGCCTGCAGCAGCTGCTGCAGCCCCTCTTTGCCCCATTCCATAATCACACTTTCCTCCTTCTCCATTTCATTTCCAATTTCCTTCACCTCCAAACCAACTTCAACCAAAAACAAAACCACTCCACCATCACCACCATCGCCTCCACCATCACCGCCGCCGCCGCCCCCTATAGCCGCCGGCCACCACCTCCCCCACGCCCCCTCTCCACTCCTCCACCTTCTTCAACCTCCACCAACTCCCCATCATCTCCAATTTCAAAAAAATTCATCAACATCACTTCCTTTCCTCCTCTAAAATTTGCCACCATCTCCACCAAATCTACTACTCCCACCCCATCATCACCTCCTCCTCCTCCTCTAACTCTCCACCACCTCCAACAACCACCACAACCTCCATAACCACCACCACCACCAACTATCACCACCAACTCCACAAAACAACCAACCAAACAACCATCACACAACCACCTCCCTCCTTCTCTCGGGCTAGGCCCCGTGCGCAACCTCCTGGCGGCGCCGCCCCCCGTCCTCCGAACACCCACTCTCCATTTTCTTTCTTTCTTCTTCTTTCTCCTTTCTTTCTTTCTTTCTTTTCTTTCCTTCTTTCTTTTATTCTTTCTAAATATACCACTTTTCTCACATTCCTAAAATACCCCTCACTTCACCCCCCAAATTACTCCCCTATAATTTCAATCATACCCTTCCCCTTTTAATTCTTTTCCCTCTTTAAAAACACCCTATATTCTCTCTACAACTTTCTCTCTCCCCTCTCTCATTTCCTCTCTAATATTTATATATATTTATATTTATATATTTTAATATATAGTATGGGATAATAGCTTGCTCGCACGTGTTCTCAGATTTCTCAAATTTTTCTCGGTATTTCATCCCGGTGCTAGGCATTACATTTCTTGCTTTATATCATCATTTCATGTCTAATAATTGTCATGCTTTTAATATATGATATCTTTTTATGCAAGTTGGTATATGTTATATAAGTGATTTCTAAAATTATTATGTTTTATAAATAGCTGCTGGCCGTTATTATACTTTGTCGAACCGGTATTATATCGGGTATACCTAGATCTGCTCCCACTTTACTCAGTTTCGCATAGCTAATTAAAAGATAAATTTATTATTATAAATATGGTTATAAAGAGTTTGAAATGTTTATTTATACTGTTCTCCTGTACCATGTTACATGACCGGTTGATTTCTGATATTTGATGTTGTGACTCTCACCGACATATTAGTTACCTGACCCTGATATGTATATACCTGATACCTGACACTTGATATCTGACATTGATACTTGCCATGCTATACTTGGCACTTGATATATGACACCGGTACTTGCCATGCTATACTTGGCACTTGATATATAACACCGGTACTTGCCAAGCTATCTTGACACTTGATATATGACACCGGTACTTACCATGCTATACTTGATATTTGATATCCGACACCGGTACTTGACATGTTATCACTTGACCGGGTATTATGACACCTGACTGGATACTATTACACCTGACACCTGTATTACATGGCATATTCATGATTATGACTTTTACATGGACTTGTCATGATTATTATATTGTTACCAAACATTTGGTACTCCTGAACTCCTGTACTCTTAAACTCATAAACCCATGTACTTCTGAACTCATGTATCCCCTGTATTCATGTTCCCCTGCACTGTTACTCTTGTTAATAGCACAGTCAGACCGGTGCTCGGTAGAGCATGCCTGATGTCGTGATAACGATGATGTATCTTACGATCGTGCTAGCGTCCGGCGGATCCCGAATGGAACTAAGTGCTACACGGAGCAAGTGCCACACCACACACGTGGTGGGGGCCACCTCTTGAATCCGTGGGGGTCACCTCTAAAATCCATCCCCCACACAGAGTAAAGTGCCACACCACACACGTGGCAGGGGCCACCTCTTGAATCTGTGGGCCTACTCCTGAATCAACCTTCAGAGCAAAGTGCCACATGGAGCAAAGTGTCACACCACACACGTGGTGGGGGACACCTCTTGAATCTGTGGGGCTACCTCCTGAATCAACCCTCAGAGCAAAGTGCCACATGGAGCAAAGTGCCACACCGCACATGTGGTAGGGGCCACCTCTTGAATCTGTGGGGGCCACCTCTTGAATCTGTAGGGCTACTTCCTCTCTCCTGCCTGTGCCGCCTGATATTAGCGTGATAAGCATCCTCAGTGCATATTAACACACACACGCACTTGTATAATGATAACGCTTGGAGCATATGTTATTTGGTCTCTCCCCTGTTCGAATAATGGTACCTGTACATCGGAGTTTAGATGAGTTCTACTGGAAGTGCGGGCTCCAGCGTGAACTGTCGGTATTATGAGACGCCGGTGGGAAAGGGACAAGAATAACATAAGAATGTAACACCCAAACAGTAATAATATTAGGTACGTGTGATATTTGATCTCTTCTTTATTCGGGTCTGGTACTCATATATCAGACCCGAGTAAGTTCTACAGAGTGCGAACTCTAGTATGGACTATCGGTGATGTGTGGCGCTGGTAGGGAGGCGATTAAAATATCAAACGGTACTGATTATTATTATTGGATAAATTAAAATGCGACACCTTTATATTTTTCAATTATAGTGTTATGCCCTAAGTTGACACCCTACTTTATGACATATGATGATTACTCCATATACACTATAGTTCTGTTACTCTTAGGGCAACTCAAGTTGTATAAACTCAGACGATAGCAACATGAGATATGTGGTGTATATATATATGAGGGTTTCCTTGTTTGGATTATCCTCTTGACGTATCAGTCCCATAAATCCATAATCTGAGCTTAAACCACTAGTTTTGTTCATACTTATATTTATCGATGTTTAGTGTATTTATCACATGTTTAATATATTTATCGCATGTTTATGTGTACCTATGCTCTCTATATCGTTTTTCAATCATGTTTTTTGATTCAGATTTATTGATATACATGTATTTACTCGATCTCGGATTTACTGTAATTTCCCTTATGTTACTTGTTATTACTCGTACCTGCATGCCTGTACCACATCACTTGATTATGTACATGTGTGCCTGTTATGCACGCCTTTTGGCTTTATTATATGTACTCGCGGGTTGCATCTGATAACCCTGAATTCTCATGTCCAGATCCTGGAGTATGGACCTTGGTGGTCTAACTGTAGCTGATCAGAGTGCGCAACAGATTCTTCCGTGATAATTGGAGTGCAGCAGAAGCTTAGATCTCACCGTGGTTCTTCCTCCCAATTCCTCTCCTGTTTGGCTCCCGAGGCCCTCTTGCTACTCGTGAGCACCTTTCAACTTTTGTATATCTCTTCATGTATTGTACTTTTATATTTTCTGGTGATATAATATTCCTGTAATATTGTGTCACTCTCTGAGATGACCATGTACTTATAATTTTCTGTTAGAATGTATATTACCACTGTGCTTCTGTACTCTGATTCTTGCCTGTACTGATGCTTAGCGTATATATGTGAGGGTATTTCTGACCTGCGTATATACGTCGCAGTGACGTCTTCGTACCCACGGAATCGGGGCGTCACAAACCGCCTTTGCTTATATGGCGGGAACTCCCAAGGAGGTGGCCAGCGATTCGAAGAGCAGGCCTGAGTCCAAAGGGAATAACTCGAGATGATTTGAGTTCAACAAGAATCTATTAACACCCTTAAGCAGATGCTATCACAACTGCTTAAGGACAAAAAGAAACCAAAAGGTAAAACTTCTTCTAAGAAGTCTAAAGACAAATGGAAAGAAAGGGAGAGCTCATCTTCTACAAATACTGAGAGTGAAGAGCATTCCAACTCTGAACCACCCAAATCTTCATCTGAAGAGGAGGATAACTCAGAGAATGGAGCAGTCATTCCAAGAGGACAAGCAAATTGGAGCAACGCCACAAGGCCTTTGCAAATCGAGACGATCTCCAAGATGTAGGGATAGTCTGAACCAACCCAGTAGAGTGAGACATGGCTCCCTACCCTCCCAAGTTCAAGGCACCGGCCCTCCCTACTTTCGACGGTAAAGGGTTGTTGAACCAACACATATACTACAAATCCCAAACTGGGAATGTAGTATTGAACGATGCCATCATGGCTCATTTATTCACTGGCACTCGTAAAGGGATCGCCTTTGAATGATTCATGAAACTTCCTGCCGGCTCGATCAAGACATGGAACGCCCTCAAGAAGTTATTTCTGGCTCGTTTCTTTGAAGACAATACAGAAATTTCAGTGCCGACTCTCCTTGCAGCCAAGAAAAAGAAAGAAGAGTCCATCAAAACATTTATCGAGAGATTTCAGAGCATAGCACTCCGTTGTCCCAGCGGCATGACCTAGTTTACACAACTCGTGACGTGCCATCATAATCTGCAAACTTTCCTTCTCGCTCAAATAGGGGTGGCAGAATGTCGCACTTGGAAGCAAATCGGTGCTATAAGGAGAACAGGCAGAAGAGATTGTCGCCAGGGTCAGGGCTGAAGAAAAAGACAGCAAACTATGACCCAATAAGCCAATGTGACACCCCCCAAAGTCGTATTCTCAACCGAGAAGAAGAAATACTCTGGCAACGTAAGTCAAGTCACCTTCAAAAACCCAGTTAGTCACAGGAGGAATGGCTCTCGACCAAGTACATGCCAATAAACTGTACTCTTTTAAGGATGAGCACGTGGTCTCTTTGTCCAAGTTACTCCACAAGAGTAATGACTCAAATTTTGGAGATCAGACATCCTGAAGAGGTAGGGAAGGTTGATGATCCCAGCTACCATTTATATCACAGGATGCTGGGGCACCCTATCAAGAATTTCTACATCTTTAAAGATGTGATTCAAGCTCTGATGATGTGGAAGTATTAAAGCTCTATCCAGAACAGAAGAAGATGACGACCAACATGACAGTCTCCTCACCTATTCAATTTAGACGGAATCTTCAGCTAGCGCCAACCAGAGTAGTTCCCATCCCAAAAGGGGAACTAAGAGTGATCAATACTGATCCTCACAACTTGTAACGCCCCGATCCCGCAGGTACGGGGACGTTATGGCGACGTATATACGCAGAGCGAAAAACCCTCACGTACGTACTCTAAGCCTCAGTACAATAAATAACCGTCATATATACATGAGTTCCAGCATGAAATAAGTACAAGAATACCTGCAGAAAGAGGTGAGTGAACATAACAGATAGGAAACTGGGAGGAATATGATAACAGAAATAAAACACAACAATACCTATGAATGATCTCGATGAAGAGTCTCCTATGTGATCCAAGGCACTATCTGATGATATGGTAACTCAGATCTCCAACCTGGGCATGCAAACTCAGGGTCGTCAGAAAGCGACCTAGTGAGTGGTAAAATGAAGGAGACAGTAATAGATACAATAGTAATACAAGCACGATAATAATATAGAATACATGATGTTGTACAGTAATACCATAGAATAATCCTATACTAAGCAGTAGAAATTTATAAACATGTCATCTTTTATACCATCGCTACCAGTCATCTTCGGGTCATGTCTATAGTCGTCTAGTCGTAGCCAGTTTATATACTCAATATTGTTGTCTAGTGATGACGTGATAGAAGTGAACAGGCAGGTGGGCATATGCAATATGAACCTGCAGGTGGGCATATGCAATATAACCACAATACTGTGTTGTGCATATACAGGAATGATGTCTGCAAGGTATACAGAAAACAGAATAGATGCAATGCAGACCATGCGTCGTATGCCACCACAGAAAGAGTAACATGTACCAGGCAAAATAACAAGTACACATGTAACATAATATCGGATAAATGATCAGGAACAATAACAAGTACAACTAAACATGGATCAGGCAAATCATGTCAAAGTCATGTAATTTATACAATAGTAGAAATCAGTACCACCTGGTATTTTAATCAATCTCTTCCAGTGTCCCATACCACTGGCAGTTCATACTGAAGCCCGCACTCCAGTCGAACCCATCCGGACATGGCCTACGGGTACCATTATCCAAACGAGAGAGTGATCAAATAACAAATGTTCCCGACGTCACTATTGTGTATACTGTTTTATTATGTTACTTGGAAACCCATGGTTGAGGAGCTCTTATCGGGTAGATGTATCCCGTGCATACCCGGGATCACGGCCTTAAACAAACCCCTGGCTGCTGAGACCAGGGCCTTCCGCTAAGAGGGAGCATGAAACAAGTAACGAGAGCTCATAGAGCAATTGGTAGGTAGCACTACCGTCCCATGCAGTGGGAGAACAATATGGATCCAGTACATCACCCGATAAGATCTAATCAACCGTCAAGTCTCCCCCATACCCCAGTTAGCTTTATGATCTGATATGTCAAGTATACAATGTAACAAGAACAAATACAATACATGATACGGGTAACATGATAACCGGACCTGAGCTCTGTTGATAGCATAGAACAATATAACGGGAAGAACAATATAACGGGAAACGGGAACAATAGATGTGGGATTCCACATATTGCATATCAACCGCGTTCATGTCCAGTAACGGGAATGTCCATATTAATAACAGGAAACAATCATATAACATGAAGACGGTAACATGGAACAATAATACATGTAATATGAACGGAGAATCATATGACAACAATAGAGAAACCATATATGCATGTGTAACAGGGATATAGAAACATGACATACATGTGTAACAGTGATATGTAAACATGAAATGCGGTAGTCCGTGCATTGGTCTATCCGTGTACCAGTGAAACATCTATGTGTAGTAATAATCCGTGTAATACCTCTGTGCTAGTGCCTGTCATAACGGTGATCAGTGCATCCATGTAACGAGGATATCACTATAAACTGACGGTATCCAGTATACTAGAGTATCCGTATATCAGTAGGTCACAAACATGCAGTACTAGTGTCGTGAATCTCAGTATCTACGTAATGGTGAGACGTGTACATGAAACTATATGAAAGCTACATGAAAGACCGATGTCCAGAGTAACCGGTATATACATGCACTACGGTGCTTAGTGTACCAGTGGGTCGGTAAGGGTGACAGTGGAACAGTGACAAGATCCCGTATAATGAAGTACGCGTGTCTTGGTGTACATGTAGCCGTGTGGTATAACCAAACGTGTATCAGTGGACATGTAACTGTATTGTGAAACCATAATAGTGATCCATGAGGGAACAGTGTCTCGTGGTACGTTTTACTCAGGAACATGATTAACTTCAGAAATCTCATTAACTAACCAATCATCCCGTATCAGGTTTTATTATGTTTTAATTACAAGGATTTCCATTAATCACGTTTTATTAAGGAAGCAATCAAGCATTTTCACTAAATATGATAAAAATATAATTTAGAAAATAAAAGCACTCACAAACTAGTCATAGTAAGGTAGCTCTCTTTCTCACGATCGCAACGGATCCAGAATCGTCCAAATCGGAGTCCGGATGCTCCCGATATCGCCCGAACACTAAAAATTAGCAAAATGGGTTAAATATGTAAATAAAAAAAATATTCAAATGCAATTAATAAAATGGAACAGTGGGTTTTCTGCAAAATTACCTTTATTGGGTTTCGGATGCGGTTAGACGGGTCGGGTTTATATCCAAACCCAAACCCATAAGTAAAGGGGTGAAGGGTTAACGGGTCTAACCCAAACCCAATAGGGTTGGGGAACGGGTGGAGGGTTCGGGTTTCCACCCGAACCCGAAATAGGCAGCGGCGGCGGCTGCGGCAGCAGCCGCTGCCGGCCAGCTTGGCTGGCCGGCGACCAGTACGACCCGCTAGCGGCGGGCCTAGCCGCCGGCGGCGGTCCCACAGAGAGGGGGAAGGAGAGAGATATAGGAAGAGATAGAGAGAGATCAAGAGAGAGATAGAGAGGAGGTAGGGGCGGTGGCCAGGTCTGGCCGCCTCGCCGGCGACGGCACTTGGGCCGGCGGCGGCGATCTGATCTGGGGCCGCGCTCAAAGTGGGGGAGAGAGAGATGGAGAGAGGGAAAGAGAGAGGGAGTAAGAGAGAGAGAGAGGAGAGGGGAGGGTAAGGGCTGGCGGCGGCCAGCCCTGCCTTGCCGGCAGGGCTCCGCCCGCCCAGGCTGGCGGCGCTCAAGTAACGGGAGAGAGAGTGGAAGAAAGGGAGAGAGGGAAATGGGTTTTTAAAGAGGAGAGAGAGGCGGTGGAAGTTGGTCAAAGGCGGTGGGGGAAGAAGGCGTTGGAAAGAAGAAGAAGGGAAAGAAAAAGAAAAAGAAAAGAAGAGAAATGTTTAAAATAATATTATTTTAATAGGGTCAAAAATTGACTAGCTCCGAACGGTACCCAAAAATTACAAAAAATTGAGAATATTATCCTGAGACGTAATATGAAGACGGTTTGAAGAAATTCTATCCGATTTGCAAATTAAAAATCTTGGAGTGTCTCGCAGATACTAGGCGACACCGTTTGGCCGGATTTTCGATAATTCAGAAAAATCTCCAAAAATACTCTAACGTAGATAACACGATTCTAAGATACATAGTGAAAGCGGATTCACAAAATACAACTCCGTTTGGGAAAGAAAAATCGGAATGCCAATTATCGGTATCGGTCGACACCGACTACGGAGATTTTCCAAAATAATCCAGAAAAATTCCAGAAAATCCTGAAAAATCTAACATATTAGAAAATAATTTTTGAAACTGAAATCAACTCAATCGAAATACCAGAAAGCTCAAATCAATTTTATACGTCGTATCGCGTACTGATACGGTGATACGTACATCAGGGAGCAGGGGTTACACAACCAGAAGGAGAAAGGTCTCATTCCAGTGCCTGCTCCTCAAGGGGAAACAATGTGGGTCCACCCTGACATTGTTCAAAACCAGCAGTGGATGACTGTCACAATCAAGAAGTCTAAAAGTAAGGCCAAAGCATTTTCCAGCAATATAGTGAGTATCTCTATAAGAGAAACTGAGGAAGATGTCACCTCCCTTACCAGTTTAGGAGACGAAGAATGTAACGCCCCGATCCCGTAGGTACGGGGACGTTATGGCGACGTACATACGCGAGGTGAATACACGCTCACGCGTACGTTAAGCCTCAGTACAGTACATTACCTTTATATAGACATGGGTCCCAGCATGAAATAAGTACAAGAATACCTGCAGAAAGAGGTCAGCGATCATAACAGAAATGAATACCAGAAATGAATAGGAGGGACAAATAAGATAACAGAAATAAAATAAATCACCAAGATACCTATGAAGGGTCTCGATGAGGAATCTCCTATCTGACTCCATGGCACTCTCCGACACTAAGGTAACTCGGATCTCCAATCTGGGCACGCAAACCCAGGGTCGTCAGAAAGCGACCTAGTGAGTGATAAAATGAAGGAGGCAGTAATATATACTATAATAATACAAGCATGATACGAATATATAATACATGATGTTGTAGAAGTGATACCATATAATAAGCATATATGAAGCAGTAGAAATATAGTAACATATCCTCTTTTCATACCATCACTACCTAGCTGGTCATCATCGGGTCATGAGTCGTATCCAGTTTATATAATAAATAATGTTATCTAGTGGTGACGAGATGGAAATGAATATGGTAGTGATGTAAATGAACATGCAGGTGGGTATATGCAATATGAACATGCAGGTGAACATATACAATATAACCATCATACAGTGTCGTGCATATACAGTCACGATGTCAGCAAGGAATACAGGAAACAGAATAGATGTACTGTGGAACATGCGTAGTATGCCATCACAGAAAGTGTAACAGGAAACAGATACAGTAACAAGTATACATGTAACACGATACCGAATAAATAATCAGGAACAGTAACAAGTACAACTAAACATGTATCAGGCAAGTCATGTCCAAGTCATGTCATTTATACAATAGTAGCAATCAGTACCACCTGATATTTTAATTACTCTCTTCCAGTGTCCCATACCACTGGCAGTTTATACTGGAGCCCGCACTCCAGTCGAACTCATCCGGACATGGCCTACGGGTACCATTATCCAAACGAGAGAGTAACCAAATAACAAGTGTTCCCGACGTCACTATTGTGTATACTGTTTTATTATGTTAATTGGAAACCCATGGTCGAGGAGTTCTTATCGGGTGGGTGTATCCCGTGCATACCCGGGACAACGGCCTTAAACAGACCCCTGGCTGCTGAGACCAGGGCCAGCCCGCTAGAGCTGTAACATGTAACGGGAATAACAGACGGTAGCCAGCACTACCCCGTCCCCTGCAGTGGGACGAACAATGGATCCAAACATCCACCCGATATGATCTAATCAACCGTCGAGTCTCCCCCATACCCAAGTTATCTTTATGATCTGATATGTCAAGTATACAAGGTAACAAGAATAAATACAGTACATGATACGGGTATCATGATAACTGGACCTGAGCTCTGTTGATAGCATAGAACCATGTAACGGGAAACGGGAACAATATAACAGGATCAATATAACGGGAAACGGGAACAATAGATGTGGAAGTCCACATATAGCATATCAACAGCTCTCATATCCAGTATCGGGAACATCCGTATCAGTAACAGGAAACATGTATCCAGTAACGGGAATAACTATATCAGTAACGGGAAACAAGCATATAACATGTATCCGATACCATGGAACAATAATACAAGTAATAGGAATGGAGATCCATGTGACAAGACTAAAGATATCGTATATGCATGTGTAACAGTGATACGTGAACATGAGATAACAGTGTATCGAGCATCCATGTAACGATAATAACAATAATATGCAATGCGACATGCCGTGCATAGGTATATCTGTGTACTAGTGAAAGATATATGTGTAGCAATAATCCGTGTCAATAATAGTGGTCGGTGTATATCCAGTGAATTACAGTATCCGTGTAAGGAGGTTATCAGTGCATGTCCTAATGGGGCTAGCAGTCATGTCTAGTGGCAGTGTAATGTCATCAAGTATCGTGAATTAGTATACATGTGACGATAATTATTTAACTGTGAGCTACTACATGAAGTGATCGTATCCACTAATATGGTGACCTAGTGGTCCGTGGGTCAGTGGCGGTACAGTCATGATATCTGTGTCCGAGTTGTCTATGTCTGTATATCTTGTTACTATGATTACTTCATCAGGAAATACTTAACAATCTTCTAGGTGATTCCTATTTCCATGACCTTCCAATCATGACCAGTGAATAATGAATAATTACCGTCTTTTATCCATAATTACGATATATCAAGCAATGTCATTAAACATGATAAAATATAATTTATAAAAGAAAAACACTCACAAACTGGTCATGAGGAGGTAGCTCTCTTTCCCACGATCACAACGGATCCAGAATCGTCCGAATCAGAGTCCGGATGCTCCCGATATCGCCTGAATACGAAATCATAACAAATAGGGTTAATATGTAATAACTGAAATTATTCAGGGGGCTATTGTAATTTTACAGGGGCCTAAAAGTAATTAATAATTTTACAGGGGTTAAAATGAAATTATACCTTAACGGGTCGGGTTTGGGGTGTAAACGGGTCGGGTTTGGGTTTGACTCCACACCCAAACCCACTTGGGTCTTTACCCAAATGGAAGCAACGGCAGCAGCAGCCATGGCTGCTGCTGCCGCCCGCCTGCGCGCCCGCCGCCGGCGCCGCTGCCTGCCGCCGGCGCCGCTGTCCCACCGGCGTCGGCGCTGCTCCGGCGCCCCAGGCCGTCGGGGCAGCCAGCAGAGAGGAGAAGAGAGGAAGAGGGCGGGGCCGGTGCCCCCGCCGCCGGCCGCCGCCGCCCGCGCGCGGCCCCCTAGCCGGCCTCCGGCGCTGGCGTCCGCTGCCCACGCGCGGCCGCCTGGCCGGCCTCCGGCGCTGGCGCTGCTCCGAGGCTGGAGATCCACAGAGAGGAGAGTGAGAGATAGGGAGAGAGAGAGAAAGTTTGGGGGAGAGAGAGGGGTTGTGAAGAGAGAGAGAGAGAATAGAGGAGAGAGAGGGAGGAGGGAATTTAAAAGGAGAGAGAGTCGGTGGGGTGAACAGTAGGGCGGTGGGAATTCTCCAGAGAAATGGAGAAGAGGAAGGAAAAAGAAAGAAAAAGAAAAGGAATTTAAATAATTAATTTAATATTATTTTAATAGGGTCAAATTTTGACTGGCTCCGAACGATACCCAAAAATTACAGAAAATAGAGAATATTACGCTGCGACGTAATATGAAGACGGTTTGTCAAAACTCAATCCGATTTGCAATTTAAAAATCCCGAAAGCTGTCGCCGATACGGGCGACACCAGTTTGGCCGGATTTTCGATAAATTCTGAAAAATCCCCAAAAATACCCTAACGTAGAGAATAAGATTCTAAGGCACACGGTGAAAGCGGATTCTCAAAATTCTACTCCGTTTGTGAAATAAAATCGTGAAGCCGATTATCGGTATCGGTCGATACCGACAATGGAGATTTTCCAAAATAATCCAGAAAAATTCCAAAAAATCCTGAAAAATCTCAAATATTAGAAATGATTTTAAAAACTGAAATCAGCTCAATCGGACTACTACGAAGGTCAAATCAATTTTGTACGTCGTATCGCGTACCGATACGGTAATACGTACACCGGGGATCAGGGGGTTACAAAGAATCCGCCTTTGCTGCTGACATAGGTACATCTCCCATATCAAATACTCGGGCTGGCAAGTAGTACCTGAATCTGTATGGCGAGCCGATGGTCAACTCCCCACAGCCAGCTGAGCAGACAAACGAGCAGTCCACGAAGCCATCCGTGAAAAAGCATAAAGAGCTTTGGTATGTCAAAACTCTTCAAAAAAAATGGTATAGGACCTTCAACTCCTTTCTATTTTGATGTCTTCGCTCAATTAGTCAACATCCCTACTCGAATCACTCTTTATGAGCTCCTAAGGCTTTCCAAGTTTACAAGAAATGATTTAAGAGAAACATTAGTAGATACAGAGATTTTTATAAATTTCTGCTATATGTGAAGAGCAAGATGGCATCCATTGCCATCACTCCTCGAAGTAGTTTCCCTGCATCACCTTCACCCCAGAAGTCATGTAAGTTAAAAAGAAGCATGATAGACCCCTGTACTACACAAGGTATATCGGATCATCTGAAGTGAGCCGCATTCAGGTTGATCTTGAATCTGCGTTGAGCATCATGCCCCGCAGGTCATGCAACATTTGGGGATCCCCACCACCGGTTAAATGCCACTCAGAGAACTATCTATGGCTTCAATGCCAATGGTACGCGCCCGATGGGAAAAATTAATCTCAAATGTCAAATTGGGGACCTAAAATCTGAGGTGATATGTTATGTTATTGACGCTGACACCTCGTACAATCTACTGCTAGGACAACCTTGGATCACTGCAACGCCATCGTCCCATTAACTCTTTATCAAGTAATGAAATACGTTGATGAAGATGAAAAAGTGAGAATGTTAATTGCCGAAAGGCATCCATTCAAAAGAGTTGAGAATTATTTTACTGATTCCCTCCTTTATCAGGAGTCTCTTAAGACTGATGAGATCCACACCCAGAAGAACCCGACTCTGAAAACGAAGCAGATACAGAGCCAGAAGAAGATGAGTGTCTCTGAAAAATAAATCCCCTTGTAACGAGCATTGATAAGCTCGATTTAGATACCACCTCCAATGTTGAAGACGAGTGGTTTATTAATGAAGATATAGATTTGGCTCACCTTTTTGCCTTTGCTTCGGATATTATACCGTCAGACACCAGTACTGATGTGGGCAGTGATCTTCGGTCAGTAATGAATGCTTTGACATTATTGCGCGCACTAATAAAGTCATCTCTCCTGATACATGAAAAGATTGGAGGCGCACACAATACTCTCTTTAAAATACTAGCCGAGTGAAAGGATCAAAAGCCGATTCTATTCGGGCGGATCAAAACCGAGCCCGTAGCTTATGAAGCTCAAGGGTAATTTTGAGTCTCCATAATTCTTCCATTATGGATAAAAGTCACATCACATGAAAAGAATAGGGTATGATTTTATCAAGGAATCAGACCTTAATTTTGGCAACGAAAAATGAGCACTACTTCATTCATTTGTACCGAAAAGCAAAGACGCTGATTACTACCACAAGACTCAAAGAGGACTTGGTTATGTAACTAAACAAGTCTCATCCGATCCTGAATCTGAAAAAGAGGTTTATCATGACAGCTCATCAGCAACATTGTCGTGGGACTCAGATATCAGTGTCAGCGATATTTTTGAAAGTCTCTCAGTGAACATGGTATCAACTAGCCAATTAGAAGATGATGGAACGGATACATTTAAATATGAAGAATTGACCTAGTCAGACTCTGATCCATGGATTAAATACTTAAATACGCTTTGTAATATACGCTTTGAACAACGCGAATCACCCACTGAGAATAAAGTGACTCAGATAAATCTTGGAGATGAGGCTAACCTCAAGTCCATCTTCATAAGCGAGAGCTTGTCACCTTCTGAGAAAGAAGACCTAATATAGCTCATACGAGAGTATATAGATGTCTTTACTTGAGATTACGAGGACATGCCCGGGCTTGATCCCCAGATTGCTATGCATCATCTCAACATCAACCGGGACGCCAAATCAGTCAAACAGCAACAATGACGGTTTCATTCCGAGATCATAGAAGCAATCGAATCAGAGATCAAAAAGCTCATAAACTCTGATTTCATCAGGGAAGAGCAATATCCTGAGTGCATGGCCAATATCGTTCTCGTTCCCAAAAAAATGTAAAGATACGGATTTGCATCGACTACCGTGATTTAAATGCCCTTGCCCTAAAGACAAATTTCCTATTTCGATCGTGAATGTTATGATTGATAATACGTGCAGTTTTGAGAGGATGTCTTTCATGAATGACTTCTCAGGGTATAATTAAAAAAAGATGTATCCTGAAATGAAAAGTGTACGTCACCTAGAGGGAGTGAATAGGTGACAAGCTAATCTAATACAAAACAAATGCGGAATTAAAACTAATTATACAAACTAACACTATTATACTAAACACACTAAGTATAATAAAAAAGTGTAGCCGAATTTTCAGTGAAGGGCTCTAGACTATCTCCTCAAGATTCCTCTAGATTAGTTTGAGGAGCCACTATGGCTCTCTGGATTGAATACAAGGGTGAGAAAACAATCCCAAGCATATATCAATTAAGCACAAGATATATCAAGCATATAAAAAGATAAATAATATAAGCATGTAAGATATATAAATATAAATATAAGTGAGAGAGAAGAGCAATCACAAATATGGGAGAATTGTTTCGAGGTTCGAGCGCACTTGCTCTACGTCCCCGCCTTCAACACTATGAAGGATTTTCACTATAATCAATCCCGCAAGATCACTTGGTGTCGCAACGCCTACAACGAGCTTAAGAACTCTTAGACCCGCAAGTCCCTCACTTGTTCCCCCAAGAACAACACACGCGAACCCGCAATCTCGCCGAGGCCGCAACCTCTACAACTCCTCAAATACAAGGGTGGAACACTTGTGATTACTTCTCTTGATCACAAAAATAAACTCTCTCACAATAAGGATCTTAGAGGATGAATATAGTAATGAAAAGCTTAAGCTTGTATGAGAAAATTAGATAGATGTTGTGGTGAAAAGCTCAAAAATCTCTTTTGAGAACTCAAGAAAAATACTCTAAACACTCTTTTGATATGGAAGTTTAGCCCAAAAAGTTGTTGAAAAACTTCTATTGGAGATAGAAAAATGGCTCTTGAAAACTCTCCAAAAATCTTGTCTAAAACTGGCCAAGAGAATCCTTATTTATAGGGGATAAAAAACTAACCGTTATGGCTTAGAATCTGGCCAGATAGGCTTATTGGTCGACCGGCTAGTCGACCGACCAATGGTCATATTTATGACCTTGGGGTTGCTGGTCGACCGCGCCCAGGTCTTGACCTGTCGGTCGACCGAGGAAAGAACCAGGGAGCATTGCTCTCTGGGGCCAGATCCAGAGAGTAAACCCTCTAGATCAGTCGATCGCCTGGTCGCCGACCCTCAAGCCAAGATTGTGTGCACGTTCTGTACACATCAGTCGACCGTTCGGTCGACTGACTTTTGGGTCGATCGACCGGTTGGTCGACCGGCAGAAGGCCAGGTTAGGGATAAAAAGGGATTAAAACTTGATCTTTTAACATCATATAAAATCCCATAAAATCACATAAAATTCACAAAAATCAGTTTATTGAAATACTTTGAAATTCAATTATGTGTGATCAAAAATCAACATATATTACAAACAAGTTGAACTATTTTTGCGATATAGAAATTCAGCCTTAAACAAAAACCGGTATGTTTCAAAATCAAACTTTTAAATGAAAAACTGATTTTTTTCAAAACTTGTCTAAATACAAAATAAGATATTAAAACACTTTTGAAGTATAGTGTGTATGGATATGATCCAATACACATATAAGATGAATATCTATGTTTTTGACATTAAACTCTAAACAAATTTTTGATAAATACAAAAACTCAAACACATGATATAGAAACATCAAATAAGTTTTTTAAACATTGGACCAACAATGTGTGGATAAAATTCAAAATACATATAAAATATGTAAATTTGTTTTGATGAATTCTATTCATGAAACATAAAGATATCTATTTTGAAGCTCAAAATCAAGGTATTTTCAAAAATCAAAACTATTCTTATGAAAATACATATAAATTTTTTTTTTGTGTGTGTATGAGCTTGAGCAATTCATAACTAATCTATCCTTTATAATTAATCTAAAAATAAAATCTTAACACTTATAAACTAAGACTTAAGTCTTGAAAATCTTCTCTTGAAAATCTTCTTCTCTTTCTTGACTTGGTCCAAATCTTGATCCAAAAGCTAGACTCCTCTTGAGTACTTGATGCGATCTAACTCTTGAATCAACACATGCTAGCTTCAAAACTTGACTTCGAATCTTTTGTTAAAGCTAAACATTGACTAAGATCTTGATAGAAAATCTGAAACTTATTAAACAGAAGATCATTAGTACGATAACTACATGAGTTAATCATCATTAAAGCTGGGGTGATGGGCCTTTGGGCCAACAAAAAGCACATATCTTTCAAGACGCCTTTGGAAGTATACTTCTACACAGTAATGTCCTTTGGCTTGAAGAATGCTAGTACGACATATCGACGCGCCATAAATGCAATCTTTCATGAGAATATACGCAAGACTGTAGAATGTTATGTTGATGATATCACCGTGAAAAGTCGTGATAAAGGCGATCATCTCGCAGACCTGAAAAGAGTGTTCGACATCATGCGGACTCTCCAGTTAAAATGAATCTGACTAAATTCTTCCTAGGGATAGCCAATAGCAAATTCCTTGGATTTGTTGTTATGTTTAAAGGAATTCACCTGGATCCAGAGAAAGTCTGTGCCATCCGAGAGATGCAATCTCTGAGAAATCTTAAAGAACTCAGAGGCCTATGTTCGGGGTAAAACCAGCACTTGAAAACATGTATTTTCAAATCAATGTAAAAGTGTGTGCTAATGTTCCCTCAATACTTCCGTTATAGTATTGGCTCAACGGGTCAAATTCACATGGATGAGAGGCGATGAAGCATTAACGGTCCGTTCACGTGTTATGTTAACGAGTTCTTCTTTGTTAGACAAAGAGAAAAAGAAAAGAAACGAAAGCCAGAAGTAATAGGTGGAAAAGGCGATAAAACGATGATGTGAAAACAAAGAGGAGTGGTTGAGGATCGGTAAAACAAAACAAGAAAATAAAGAAGTGAAAAGTGAATTGATTTAGAAGGTGGGTTTAAAAATAAAATGGAAAAGAAGATGAAACTTATTGTCAAGAAGATGAAATAAAGGTGAACTAAGAAGATGGCAGAAATACCGATAAAAAAATGATAAAAGAGTTTTGAAAATAGTTTTTAAAACAAAGTAAGAAAAAGAGTAGGAAAACAATGAAAGAAACTTATGGCTACTAACTACTAATTGCTTTACTAATCATGCTAACCTCTTAATGATAGTTGCCTCACATGGATCCTTGGTTATCACTAATCCTTGGCTTCAAGAGACAATATAGAGCATGGCTCAAAATATTATTCTTCCACATTCAAACACATCCATTCCACACAATATGGTACAAATTACTATTGGATCATGAAAATCAAGTGGATGTGAGCATGAAATAAAGAAGACATTGAAAGTTAGCTTGTTAGTGGGTTAGATGTTAGAATATTAAAATCCGTCATCTTGAGTCATCAATGGCTCTTGCAAGAGCAAAACCTTGTAGATGCTATTAGATTCATGTGCATTATCAAATAAGTGGTTAGCTTAGTTAGTGATTAGTAGTTAGATTGCCACGAAAGAAACTAGCTAAGCATCATGTAGAAATGGAAAAGATTATAATAGAGAAGAAAGGAGACACATTTACGTAGATTATCACTTTCTAGTACAAGATCCCTCTTTCTCTCCTCTG
Source organism: Agave tequilana (assembly GCA_038442645.1). Lineage (NCBI taxonomy): Eukaryota > Viridiplantae > Streptophyta > Magnoliopsida > Asparagales > Asparagaceae > Agave > Agave tequilana. The sequence continues at coordinate 7,496 of JAVJIF010011259.1, read as the reverse complement.
AATCTATCTCAGCCCTAATATATGAACTAAAAAATAAAGTAAAATATAAAATAAAAGAAGAAGAAAACCTAAAACTAATCATAAGGAGAGAAACCCGAATTCCCGTTGTTCAACCCTGTCTTAGGCCCAACAATGCAGTATTTATAGGCAGAGGCAAGCTCTGGATTACGAGACAAAGCCACACGTCGAAGATCGATACGTGGGCCCATAATCGTGTCGCAAATCGCGGCATTTGCCGCGTTTTTACGTTTCCGCGGCAATACCTGGGACCCAGCTCCCTGGTTTTGCTTCGCAGCAATACCAGGATCATAATCACATTCATTCTCAAGTTAAATCTCAGAAGGGATAACTTACCAAAATGTCAATATGGTTCTCAAAATTTTGATATTGGTCAAGTTCAAATGGGTGTGTTGAAATTGAATCTTTGTTTTCAAAATAACATGATTTCTAGTCTAGAGCGATAGAGTTAGAGATATTTGGATTGATCAAAGGTTGATAAGAGTGAGTCTCCTCATTCTTATGAATGTTGACCAGTTGACTCAGTTATGCTTCTAACCTATCGATAGACTGGGCAAAAGATTTTTTAAAATTGTTGTGAGATCTCATGCAAGATTTTTATACTCTTTTCTAACTCAGTTTTTTTCTTCAAATGGTTGTTCTAAAAACGGAGTGTAAGAATCTTGGTTTTGAAAAAATTGTGAAGATTATGAGTCCAATAAGTTTTGAGATTGATACTCAGACTCACGCAAGAGTTCTATACTCATGTTCAAGACTGATGGTTGGTTATTTTAAAAAGGTGGGACTGAGTATGACTCTTGAAAATATTGTGGAATTGGGGAGGCCAATATTTTTTAAAATTGTCGCTCAGTCTCTTGCATGGTAGCTTCTATACTCTTTTCTAATTCAGATTTTTCTTCTATGGGTGATTCTGAAAAAGGAGTATAGGAAGTAAAATCAGAGAATGAATATTGTGGAATTTGTGAAAATTGTGGACAAGGTGGTTGTAAATTTAACTCGGTGGAGGTGAATCCCCATTAACTCTGTGAAGAGTGAAAATTATTTTGAAAATTATAATTATAAGAATAGGGATATGGGTTATATTGAGTCAGATAAATCCAATTTGGCCTATTCAATTGGTTCATGTTATACAAATCTGGCTTAGAGTTATCCAAGTTAAATGAGGTCGGTTTGAAGTATAGATTCATATTAGGATTGAAAAATTATTGTTGTTGAATTTCATTTCACAAACAATCACAAACAAAAAGAAAAGCAAATAAACAACAAAAAGAAAGAAAAATTAAAACCAAGCCTATATTAAGGTTGATCTAAACCTAGACGACTCCTAACTGGGCGATTACCTAGGGGAGGATGTTGTTTTAATCCGACCACAAGCTAATCGGTCAGGTAGGGGCAAAATACAGTGGGAGATATCCATGTGTAAGCAACGGGTCTGAATTACGCCAAACCACGGTATCTTCGAGGCATAACCTCTTAATCCCCAACTTTAAACACCGATTTTATAAGAGTATGATTCAAATAAGTTCACCCTCAGTCAATCTCTTAATGAGTCCGAGATGTTGCTAGGGGACAACGTCTATCAATTTTTATTAAGGCTTAGGTAGTGTGAGTGAGGAGGTGGTTTTTGTGCTAAGGAAGGGTAATGAATTCCCCACCTTATCTTGTATTGAATTTTGCCCTTAATTTTAATTTGTGCAAGTGTGCAATATAGACAAGAATAATACAAAACGAGTAAATCACCACGTGTTTTGTTCTATGTTATATGCAATGCCATATGTATAGCTTAGTCCAGATCACAACAACAGAACAAATGCAATATATTAGAATTGAATTGTCATGTGCCAAATGTAAATGTCTAAACAGTTTAAAAGCGTCTAATTACCGTATTTTAGTTTTTTTTTATTTATTGCAGTGTTCAGACAATCAAAGCAGGAAGATAACAGTACAAATCCATTAGCTATTATAATTTACACATCCCAGCATAATAAGATACACAAATGCCACAAGATTGCTGTGAAATCGCGGTAAAAGTCGCGTTTGCGTGGCTTTTCTGTAGAAGCTTCCTACTTTCAAGAGCATGGAGCTACAATGCTAATGGATATTCTGCAATATTAAGTTCTTATAAAATTGACTTGCACACCAAAACCGAGAAGAAATGTTAACAAAAATGTGAAATCAGTAGAAGAATCCGACTTGATAATCAGAGGTGTAGTGTTAAGGTGATCATGGATAGCACTTATCGTTGATTGGCATCAGGAGCGTGTCACCATTTGGATTCTCTAAGCGGTAACCTCCACTCGAGTAGACTGCCTTTACTATGAAAGGTTGTCTCCATTTGGTTGGTGGAATGACATATTCCAACCCCCTGCGCGTTTTTTCAACGCCATTGGCTGTTGTCGTCTCGTCAGAGGTCTAGTTGTACTATCGCAAGTATTGCCTATCAGCTATCAAATAGCAGCTGAGACGGTTGTCTCATCTTCAGAGCTGCTGAGAGGAGTTACTGGTGCTGTATCATCTGCTGCGAAAGACATTACAAGACTTGTCTTTAGCTTTGGACTGGTTTGAGTCCCATTGCTTTAGCCATTGATGGGATAAAACCCATGACTTTTGAAAGTAGAGTTGACTACCTCCATACTCCCTTTCAGGATAGGGGTAAGGCAGTGGCCCTTCTATGTTCTAACTTTAGAGTCAAAAGACTCGCTTCAATTAGCGCTTGAATTTTATCCTTAAGGACATTGCACTTGCAAGTAGGATGATGAACCATTCTATAGAAAAGACAATAGTTGGGATCGTTCGTTCGTCCCACCTCGTCTAGGCCTCTCGCCTTTGCCAACTTGAGCTTATTGCCTTTATTGAGCAAGTGAAAAAGTATCACCACATGCTCATCTTTAAGGAGTATTGTCTTTGATACTCCGTTGTTCTGTTGGAGTTACCCTTATTTGATCGAGTTCCTCCATATACTTCCAGTGTTGATGTCTCGAGAGGCTCCGGTTATTGTTCCTCCAATTCATGACAAAGCAATACTTTCATACATCAATCTTTCCTCCATAATGGGTATCTGTTAGCTCAGCATGACGAATAAAAGAAATAAAGGCCCTGTGTTTTTTTAATCGGACCAAATAACTTGATTGGTGTAGTTCCCGAACCATGTCACATAGTTCCAACAACAACAAAAGCTACAAAAAAAAAGCGGGGGTCTATTGACAGAAATTATCATTTATTCTCAGATGCTTTGTCATTCCCTTTTTTCATTCTAATTATTGATATGTGAAAAAATGAAGAAAAATTGAGATACAATTCTACGCAACGTGACTAAAACTTCGTGTTGATTCCCCACCTGCTTTTGGGGTCTCAAACTTTTTAACTGATTTCTCAACTATCTCACCTTGTTCAACAAGCTCCTTTCAAGTATGAGCTTTGACAACTCTCATGCGGACTTTCACTTTGTCAAGGAATGCCTATATGTCTGAAGCAACATAAGTAAGGCATGTCTGTATGGCACATAAGAAAGCTTGCAGAATCTTTCTATGAATCCCATACAAATTCTCCTGCTTTCTGGACCATCGAGAGGAGTTTGTCCATGATTACTTCAGTATCATCCTCATAGAATCAGAGAAAAACTGGGTTTTCCTAGTCCACTGAAGAATTGATCGACCCATTTGGAAGGCTCCTAGACCAGTCAAAGGCTAGCCCCTTGAGGGTGCCAATGAATAATGTACTCATGATTCTGTCATTATTTATTACATTACCAGTTTGTGACCGAAAGTGTTAGATATGTTGGTTGGGGAAGCTCTTGCCATTGTACGTGTGCAACGTAGGTGGTTTGAACTTTGGTGGATATGGAACATAGTGTTGGCCCAAAGGCCATTAGCCCGATATTTTGATGATAACAAAACATATTTAGTTATGTATTTAACAATTTTGTTAAAAGAATTTCAGGTTTAAAACAAGTTGATTTTGACGGCTCCACAATCAAGACTCACAAGTTTGGACGCCGCTAAAAGATTTGCATTCCCAAGCCAAGCACGGTAGAAAAGTTTCGGGATCAAGACATTGAAGAAAAGTTCAAGATTTGTGTTTTACTTTTCTTTTTAGAGATTTTTGTCAAAACCTAGATGATAGAGGTAGATTATTTGGGATTGTCACTCACACACACTTAGTTTGCTTCATGGCTTCAAACTTAGTTTTAGAACATGGCTTCAAGAATTTTTATTTCTAACTTAGTTTTAGAAATACCATGTTTTGGAAAACCAGTTTTAGAAAAACAAGTTTTATTCAAAAGGATTTTTCTTTCAAAATGATCTAACATGTTTGAGTATTGATCTATGATCATGCTCTTAGCTTTATTAGGTCTAAAACTTTATTTTTAAAGTCCTTAAAACCAATAAGATCAAAACCAAAATTTCCCTCCCAATTTTCTGCAGACTCTGCTAAACAGATCTGACAGAGGCCGGTCGATCGACCCAGTCGACCGACGTGCACGGCTGTGCATGTGTGCACGTCGGCCGACCGCTCAGGTCGACCGGGCACTTGTCAGTGCTCTCTGTTTATTTCGGTCGACCGAGCGGCCGATCGTTTTCCCCCAACGGTCAGAAATATGACCGTTGTCGTCGACCGACCGCCCGGTCGACCGGTAGTTGTCAGAAAGTCTGACAGACTCCAACAGCTCTATTTTCTGACAGATTTTTTGTTGGGATCTCACCGCAACGAATCCTTTAAGCTGTGTAGTTGGTTTTTCATCCACTATAAATAGTGGGTCATTTCAACATGATAAAAAACAAGATTTATATGATTTGACAAGAGTTTTTAAGCAAGAAAATATTTCCAAGCTAATTCCTTAGTTTTTCTTTAGAAAAGATTTTCTCTCCAAAGCCAAAATTCCCTACACCTTTTGAAGCAATCCTCTACTTCTCTCTAGTCTTTTGCACTACACAATCTCAAATACTCATCTTCTTCATACTGGTTATAGGATTGTGCAAGTGAGCTTTTTGATCAAGTGTGATCAAGTTTTTTCTTCAATTGAGAAGTTGTAGAGGCATCGGCCTCAATCGAGCGGGTGTGCTTCAAGTGTTGCAGCGACACCGAGAGATAGGACAGGTGTGTCCTTGTATTGGAGATCCAGTGGGATCAACAATAGTGGAAATCCTTCAATTGTGAAGGCGGGGACGTAGAGCGTGGCTCGAACCTTGGAAACATATCCTCGTGTTTGTGTTTGCTCAAATTTCTCTAAACTCAATCTCTTTATTACTTGCCTTATTTATTGCTTTTATCTTGCAAGCATTTTAATTTGAGCATATTGTTAAGTAGATTTTAAATTCCGCATTATTGTCATATTTCATATAGCCATCACCTATTCACCCCCTCTCTAGGTGATTTCACATAGTCCCTTTCCAACGGGTCGGGACGTGTCATCCCCACTTTCTTCAGTTCATCCCTTTGAGCCAAGGATGCGATCTGAGCTTGGATGTCTTTGATCACTTTTGCATCAATTGAAGAGCCCTTCTTTGAATGCTCGGTCTTGGGAGGTTCATTATTGTTGTTCTTCTCACTTTCGTGATTACTACCGGTAGTAATATCATTCTAGCTTGCCAGAAGCTGAGCCAATATTTGCTGGATGTTATCAAGGCTTCTTACTGAGCCTTAGAAGTCTGCTCATGTGCTTCCAAGTGACAACGAAGATCATTATCATTGTTATTATCGGCCATGTTGGTCGATACGAGCCCCATTTGGATAGAGCTGACAGTGGCTAAGGAGGCGTACCCACTAGCTTCTTCCTCATCGTCAGACCATTGAAATAGGCTTCTCAATGGTTTAGGTGACATTACCCCCGTTGAAGATGAGGCTTGTTCGTATTTATAGGGTATTGCTACCCTAGAGCGAATGCCTTGGAAGGCACCCTCTGGGTCAACCAGGACCTAACCTAAGCCGGGGCTATAGTTAGAATCTGGGAATTAAATGAGGGAGTGTGAACCCCCTATCTTCTTCTTTGAGATTGTATGAAATCTCTTCCTCTGCCTATCATGTTGACAAAAGCAGCTGCGATGTGAGGCACCTTCACTGTCTTCTTCTTTCGAGACTTGGGCTTCTCAAAAGTTTGGGCTGTCAACTGGTTGAACATCAATTGTTGACTTGAAGAAGTCGTGGGGATTAGCTCCAAACAATAGTGGACAGAATGTATCATCATAGGTTGACACCCCGCTTGTTCGCACTGGGATGGTGAGATGTAAACTTGATCTTTAAAAGCGGAATTTTCGCTTGTTGCTCAGATAATCTCGCAAGTCCGCGTTACCTGAATCCAACCGATTCAACATATAGACTCAGAAAAACTGAATTCTAGCTCCCTTGGGCTGAGAAGCCTTAAGCTTAGCCTTGAACACCTTCTTGGCTATAGGATAAACTAGGATAGCTTCACTTAGAAGAGTAACTTTGCAAGGCGAAACTACTGTTTTAGCTCTGCCTTTGAAGGCAAGCTTAGCTTTGCGTAACATAGCTCTTTCATTGAGCGGGCTAAAATAGCCTCGCTGTTAGCACCACCCGTGGTGCTTTATCTTTAGCCTCGCGGTTAAGACTCTTAGAAATTAGTGTTGTCAGTAGGAGCAACGCTAAATCAGTAACGCTATTAGCATACGGAGGCTTGGCTTTGGCCTTAGCCGCATGACAGGCGAGGTTGAACTCTGCAAAGAGTTGAATTAGCTTTGCATGGTGAAACTATTTGAGCACTTAGTGTTTTGGTTATGCCACTAGCGGCGAGCCTAGCACTGCTCAACAGTGCTTTTGTCTTGAGCGAAGTTGTAGTAGCTTTGCTTCTAGCACCACGTGGTGCTTTAGCTTTAGCCTCGTGGCTAAGCGCTGCTTTAGCACTGATCAATTGTTCTGATGTGTACGCGGGACTATAATAACCTCACTGTTAGCACAAAGTGCTTTAGGCTTAGCCTCATGGGACAGGCGAGGCTTAGCTTTATGGAGAGCTGAAATAGTGTAACGCCCCGATCCCGGGTACGGGACGTCACTGCGACGTACATACGCAGGTCAGAGATACCCTCACGTATATACATTAAGCATCAGTACAAGCAAGAATCAGAGTACGACAAACGTAGCGTCCATTCATATGCCAACATAAGAAGTACAAAGTACAAGGTTATCACAGGATGTGACATACTATTACATATCACATGCATCATATATCACAGCCAAGCACAAAAGTACGATTTACAATATGATTATAAGATGCTCACGAGCTGAAGGAAGGTCCGCGAGCTAAAAAGAGAGTCTGGCACAACAGAAGCCGAGACTAGTCAGCCTGCTCGGAAAGGAAAGCTGATCTTCCACAGAAGGCTCCACCTCGATCCAAGGTTCGGAACCTGAACATACAAATTCAAGGGAGTCAGGACCTCCCAACCAAGTGAACAGGTTACAGCCGGCGGCATAAGAATAAGAGTATGAGAGTTGGTACAATATCATGAATAATCATTCAGCAA
>JAVJIF010011258.1:0-51009 GCA_038442645.1 Agave tequilana | reverse complement strand
TGTAATACCCCGTTCCCGGAATACGTACTTAATTGCGTATTCAGTTTTTCAATCGTATTTTTCGATTTACTTTCCGTATTTGACCAATTTCAATTTCAAATATCATTTTCTAATATATTAGATTTTATGTGAATTTCTGGAATTTTCTAGAATTAAAATGAATTTCTTCAAAACCGGTGTCGACCAGTGCCGCTGATCGATTCCCGAATTTTTATCTTGCAAACTGCTTAGAATTTCTAGAAGATTCTTTAGACATTTCTTCCTAGAATTATATTTCTTACTTAAATACTTTTTCTGAAGATTTTACGAATTTATGGATGTTCCACCGAGTCGGTAGAAGACTGATTCCAGTATTTTTATTTCACAATCAGTTAGAAATTTCTAGATGGTCCTTTAGACTTTATTGCTTAGAATCATATTCTCTATCTACATTCTTTTTCTGAGAATTTTATGATTTTATGAAAATTCTTTCGGAGTCGGTAGGTAACTGATTCCGGGATTTTTAGATTTAAAACTATAAAGTATTTCTTAAAAAGGATTTCATTTAAGTCTTCTTATATTATTATTGATTTTTGGTGAAAATTACGAGTCGTTCCGAGATACTTGAATCTCGGACGATTTCGGTATTTTCCGAAATATTTTCCCGCATGCTCGACTTTAACTCGGGAATCTGTGTTTCTGATATTTTCATTTTTGGAGACCAAGAAAATATCTTCATTTATCCAATTCTTTTCCATTTTCCTTTTCTCTATTTTCCTTTCCTTCCTTGCTAAGTTAAAGGATTTTCCATTTTCCACAATTCTACAAAATCCCAATTTTCCAACAAATATCTCAAACTCCACACCCTTCCCCATTAATGCAACCCTCTCTCTCTTCCCATGGCCGGCCAAGTGCCAAGGAGAGACACCCATCCCATCCCCTATTTTGCAACTAAACCCCTCCCTTCTACATAATTACATCTCCTTTACAAAAATCAAAACCTATATAAATCCTTTCCTTTGCAATTCTTTTCTTTTTCTTCACTTCAACAAAATCCTCACCTTCACAAAATCCTTCTCCATCTCCATCTCAAACCCTAATTCCAAAGAACACCTCAAGGCCTTCATCTTCTTCTCAAGCTACCACAACTCTTGGATTTGGATCGCATCTCACTTCGTCGGAAGCATCGCCAAGGACCTAGTTGGTGATAGCCGTCGACAACGATTATTCGGAACTCGTAGAACCTTCACATAACCATTCGAAGTGAGTATCTTTACTCACCAAGACTAGGCAACTTCCTTGTATATTTGTTTTGACAATTTCATGTACATATGTTCTATAAAAATCATGTTTTTAGCCCATCAAACAATCACCATAAAATCTGTTCTGTATCCTGTTTTCCCAGGATTAGTCGACTTAACCTAGAACCTAGTCGACTAACCCACTTTAGTTGAAACGTAGCTTTTCTGATTTTCACAGTTTTAGTCGACTAAGCCATTTTACCAGTCGACTAGACCCCCCTAGTCGACTACATTTTGACCCCTAGTCGACTAATTTTCCTTGAACCAAAAACACCAACTCTCGGCCCTAGTCGACTTATCCTAATTTTATAGTCGACTTGGAACCCTAGTCGACTACACCCTTGACCCTAGTCGACTCCTGAAACCAACTCAACTCTCTGTATCTCAAACTTAGTCGACTTAAGTATCTGTTAGTCGACTTGTAGTTCCCTGTTAGTCGACTACCCATTTTACCTAGTCGACTAACTCTTCCTGAAAACAGAAACCCAAACTCTCTGGAACACAGTATTAGTCGACCACCCTACTTTCCTAGTCGACTAACCCTTCTATTAGTCGACTACTATTCTAACCTAGTCGACTAACTTATGGCTGTCTGGTATTGTGATTTCCTTCTTGACTATGTATCTTACCCTTGATACATGTGTGGTATATTATTCCTGTTCATGCTTCATAACTAGTATTTCATGACTTGTTCATTAACACTATCGACCGCTTGTCAATTCTTTAGACTTGTTAGTTTTATGTTTCCTTTTAACACATGTATATCACCTGATTTGCTAGACCCTTTTGTTAGGCCATGACTTACCCTGACTATTATCAATTCTTTGATATGTTTGGTTGCTTGTTAGATATACATCACCACTTATCATGCTATCTCTTGACACCAAGCATGATACACCGATTCTTATAATTATCACGATAAAGGGAATGTAGTACCTGATTACTGTTATGTACTGATCACTGTTATGTATTACTGTTATGATTTTGCTCATTCCCTTAATCTGATAATTATGTTAATAAATCATAAAAAGGACAACTTGTATGGGGTATGGGAGGAAGTGATGGATGCCGGAATGATACCTTGCTTATAGTGATGGATATGATATATATATATGGCGGACGACTATAGTGGGACTTAGGGCCCACATGAGTACATATAGGGGGACTTTGGGCCTCCAAACCGGTCCCAGGTGGTGGGAACCGTTGGACCAACAAACTGGTCCCCGGTGTATGTGAACCACTATAAGAAGCTCTGTCAGTTCTCCATCTGCTTCCGTTAACAACCCTCGACTCGCTTATATATGGATGTATGTGTGTTGGGGTGCACACCTGGACACATGCCGAGATATATGAGTCAGACGAGTAATAATAGCAATAGATGTCAGTCATGTTTCCTGTTATAGTTTCTGTTATGTGTACCTGCGATGATTCCTGTTATATTTTACTGTTATGACTCCCGTTACACGTGTTATGGACCCCTGATCATTATTGTTCTGTATTCCTGTTACTATCATACGAATTGCAACTCTGATTATATACGCTTGGATATTCGGTGGCATGAGACAAAAGGTATATATATGAGGGTTTCCTTGTTTGGATTATTCCTTCGATGTACTAGTCTCATGGGACCGTGACCTAAGCGTATACAATCACTTTTACACACAACCAGTTTTACTTGGATTTCCTGTACCATGATGATTATACCATACGTGTCTTCATATACTACACTTGTGTTCTAACCCTTATTCATGTCTCTTAGCCACTTGGCTATAGTTGTTTACTATTATATGTCTTGACCCTTTGGATTTGCATATTCAGATTTCGAAGCTTGGATCGTAGTGGAGCCATCCACTGTAGATTGAGCTTCTGCTAGTGAGCAGGCAGGCTAGCTCTTCTTCCTTCGTGCCGGGCTCCTCTTTTGACTCACGGGATCTCCATCCTACTCGTGAGCTTTTGTGTATATCTTGTGTATTTCTCTTTTGGACTTGTTATGATGTAATACACATGTAATGTGTAATACTTTATAATACCCTGTGATAACTTTGTATGTGTATTTCTTGTGTTGGCATATGTATGAATACCACGCTTCGTGTGTACTCTGATTTCTTGTTGTACTTTTATGCTTAGCGTATATGTGTGGGGGCAAATCTGACCCATGTATATACGTTGCAGTGACGTCCCCGTATCCGTGTAATCGGGGCGTTACAGGTTGGTATCAGAGCTTAGGCTCTCAAATCTAAAGTGCAACCAAGTAGCAAATTTTAGAAATTTGCTAATGCCAACTATAATGTACAAAGTTATCTAGTCCTTCTTGATTTGTCTAGTTATTCTTGATTCCATCCCTCATATTCTAAACTCCTTCCATTTTTCCAAACTCCTTCCAGTTATCTTTAGCCATCCTAGTATGGAGAGGAGATCGGGTCGCAGCAACTCTGGATCAGCATCGAATGGACCCACAGGAGAGAATGTGGATATCCTAAGGGTCATTCAAACTATGATGGAGAACCAGCAGCAGCAGACGGAACTTCTCCGGCAGGAGTTGGCAGCTCCAAAGGAACAGAGGCCGGGGAATGTATCGGACTTCAGAAAACTACAGCCTGCTATATTCACGGGAAGCGAGAAACCATTAGATGCTGAGCAATGGTTGACGGACACTACAGATCTACTGAACGCCGCCCGTGTTCCAAAGGAGAACCAAGTTGAGGTTGCCAAGATTCAGTTGAAAGACATAGCCAGAACTTGGTGGCTTGCAGAGGAGGCCAGATTGGAGGGACCTGTCACTTGGGACACGTTCTCCAAGAGTTTTTACAGCAGGTTCTTCCCTGCTACTGCTCAGAAGGATATGGAGGAGCAGTTCATTAGACTCCAGCAGTGGAACAAGTCCGTGGATGAGTATGCCGCGGAATTTCTGAGGCTTAGTCGCTTTGCTCCGTACATGGTAACGGATGAGGAGAAGCGAGCGAGCAGATTCCAGCAGGGCCTACAGATGGATATCCAAGTTTTCTTGATGCCCCAACAGCTGAAGACTTATTCGGAAGTTCTCACCATAGCTCGAGAAGTGGAGCGTGGGTTAGAGAAGAAGAAAGGGAACTTGATAAGGAACCAGGCCAAGAAGAGGCCTTTTCAGTTAATGGATGAGGAAGATGCAGTTGGGACAACCATGGCCCGATGATGAAGAGACCATTCCAATCTCCTCTTCCTCAGATTGTATGCAATTATTGCCACAGACCCGGACACTATAAGAGCGATTGTCGAGTGGCTAAGGGATTGTGTGTAGTGTGTGGATCAGGGAGGCATATGCTAAGGGATTGCCCACACAGGAAGTTTGGACATATGACACCAGCCAGACCAGCTCTTCCAGCACCAGCACATCCATCCAGCCCAGCACTTCCAGCTCCGCCTCTGAGGAGGAACCCTGAACCCGTGGATCGAAGAGTTCCATTTCCGCCTCAGCAATATGCTCATCAGCAGAGAGGATTGAGGCCTAGAGCAGACCAAGGTAGGGGCCAAGTTCACCTCATGGCAGTAGAGGCCTCAGGCGATGCAGCAGAGTGGGAGGACCAGTATCCAGAGCAGGAGCCTTAGGATATCATGGTAATCACTACCCTAGATCTTGTATTTGAATTGGTTATCATTCTAAATATGTTTCCCTTATCATTCTATCATTGTTCATCCCGGTTCTTTCTGTGTTCATCTTATTCTTGTTTTGATTTTTCGGATCCTTTGATTTCACCCTTGTCCCCTTTGTGTTCAATTTACCCCTTAGCGAAATTGCGAGGACGCAATTTTTTGTAAGGTGGGTAGATTGTAATACCCCGTTCCCGGAATACGTACTTAATTGCGTATTCAGTTTTTCGATCGTATTTTTCGATTTACTTTCCGTATTTGACCAATTTCAATTTCAAATATCATTTTCTAATATATTAGATTTTATGTGAATTTCTGGAATTTTCTAGAATTAAAATGAATTTCTTCAAAACCGGTGTCGACCAGTGCCGCTGATCGATTCCCGAATTTTATCTTGCAAACTGCTTAGAATTTCTAGAAGATTCTTTAGACATTTCTTCCTAGAATTATATTTCTTACTTAAATACTTTTTCTGAAGATTTTACGAATTTATGGATGTTCCACCGGAGTCGGTAGAAGACTGATTCCAGTATTTTTATTTCACAATCAGTTAGAAATTTCTAGATGGTCCTTTAGACTTTATTGCTTAGAATCATATTCTCTATCTACATTCTTTTTCTGAGAATTTTATGATTTTATGAAAATTCTTTCGGAGTCGGTAGGTAACTGATTCCGGGATTTTTAGATTTAAAACTATAAAGTATTTCTTAAAAAGGATTTCATTTTAAGTCTTCTTATATTATTATTGATTTTTGGTGAAAATTACGAGTCGTTCCGAGATACTTGAATCTCGGACGATTTCGGTATTTTTCCGAAATATTTTCCCGCATGCTCGACTTTAACTCGGGAATCTGTGTTTCTGATATTTTCATTTTTGGAGACCAAGAAAATATCTTCATTTATCCAATTCTTTTCCATTTTCCTTTTCTCTATTTTCCTTTCCTTCCTTGCTAAGTTAAAGGATTTTCCATTTTCCACAATTCTACAAAATCCCAATTTTCCAACAAATATCTCAAACTCCACACCCTTCCCCATTAATGCAACCCTCTCTCTCTTCCCCATGGCCGGCCAAGTGGCCAAGGAGAGACACCCATCCCATCCCCTATTTTGCAACTAAACCCCTCCTTCTACATAATTACATCTCGTTTACAAAAATCAAAACCTATATAAATCCTTTCCTTTGCAATTCTTTTCTTTTTCTTCACTTCAACAAAATCCTCACCTTCACAAAATCCTTCTCCATCTCCATCTCAAACCCTAATTCCAAAGAACACCTCAAGGCCTTCATCTTCTTCTCAAGCTACCACAACTCTTGGATTTGGATCGCATCTCACTTCGTCGGAAGCATCGCCAAGGACCTAGTTGGTGATAGCCGTCGACAACGATTATTCGGAACTCGTAGAACCTTCACATAACCATTCGAAGTGAGTATCTTTACTCACCAAGACTAGGCAACTTCCTTGTATATTTGTGTTGACAATTTCATGTACATATGTTCTATAAAAATCATGTTTTTAGCCCATCAAACAATCACCATAAAATCTGTTCTGTATCCTGTTTTCCCAGGATTAGTCGACTTAACCTAGAACCTAGTCGACTAACCCACTTTAGTTGAAACGTAGCTTTTCTGATTTTCACAGTTTTAGTCGACTAAGCCATTTTACCAGTCGACTAGACCCCCCTAGTCGACTACATTTTGACCCCTAGTCGACTAATTTTCCTTGAACCAAAAACACCAACTCTCGGCCCTAGTCGACTTATCCTAATTTTATAGTCGACTTAGAACCCCTAGTCGACTACACCCTTGACCCTAGTCGACTCCTGAAACCAACTCAACTCTCTGTATCTCAAACTTAGTCGACTTAAGTATCTGTTAGTCGACTTGTAGTTCCCTGTTAGTCGACTACCCATTTTACCTAGTCGACTAACTCTTCCTGAAACAGAAACCCAAACTCTCTGGAACACAGTATTAGTCGACCACCCTACTTTCCTAGTCGACTAACCCTTCTATTAGTCGACTACTATTCTAACCTAGTCGACTAACTTATGGCTGTCTGGTATTGTGATTTCCTTCTTGACTATGTATCTTACCCTTGATACATGTGTGGTATATTATTCCTGTTCATGCTTCATAACTAGTATTTCATGACTTGTTCATTAACACTATCGACCGCTTGTCAATTCTTTAGACTTGTTAGTTTTATGTTTCCTTTTAACACATGTATATCACCTGATTTGCTAGACCCTTTTGTTAGGCCATGACTTACCCTGACTATTATCAATTCTTTGATATGTTTGGTTGCTTGTTAGATATACATCACCACTTATCATGCTATCTCTTGACACCAAGCATGATACACCGATTCTTATAATTATCACGATAAAGGGAATGTAGTACCTGATTACTGTTATGTACTGATCACTGTTATGTATTACTGTTATGATATTGCTCATTCCCTTAATCTGATAATTATGTTAATAAATCATAAAAAGGACAACTTGTATGGGGTATGGGAGGAAGTGATGGATGCCGGAATGATACCTTGCTTATAGTGATGGATATGATATATATATATGGCGGACGACTATAGTGGGACTTAGGGCCCACATGAGTACATATAGGGGGACTTTGGGCCTCCAAACCGGTCCCAGGTGGTGGGAACCGTTGGACCAACAAACTGGTCCCCGGTGTATGTGAACCACTATAAGAAGCTCTGTCAGTTCTCCATCTGCTTCCGTTAACAACCCTCGACTCGCTTATATATGGATGTATGTGTGTTGGGGTGCACACCTGGACACATGCCGAGATATATGAGTCAGACGAGTAATAATAGCAATAGATGTCAGTCATGTTTCCTGTTATAGTTTCTGTTATGTGTACCTGCGATGATTCCTGTTATATTTTACTGTTATGACTCCCGTTACACGTGTTATGGACCCCTGATCATTATTGTTCTGTATTCCTGTTACTATCATACGAATTGCAACTCTGATTATATACGCTTGGATATTCGGTGGCATGAGACAAAAGGTATATATATGAGGGTTTCCTTGTTTGGATTATTCCTTCGATGTACTAGTCTCATGGGACCGTGACCTAAGCGTATACAATCACTTTTACACACAACCAGTTTTACTTGGATTTCCTGTACCATGATGATTATACCATACGTGTCTTCATATACTACACTTGTGTTCTAACCCTTATTCATGTCTCTTAGCCACTTGGCTATAGTTGTTTACTATTATATGTCTTGACCCTTTGGATTTGCATATTCAGATTTCGAAGCTTGGATCGTAGTGGAGCCATCCACTGTAGATTGAGCTTCCGCTAGTGAGCAGGCAGGCTAGCTCTTCTTCCTTCGTGCCGGGCTCCTCTTTTGACTCACGGGATCTCCATCCTACTCGTGAGCTTTTGTGTATATCTTGTGTATTTCTCTTTTGGACTTGGTTATGATGTAATACACATGTAATGTGTAATACTTTATAATACCCTGTGATAACTTTGTATGTGTATTTCTTGTGTTGGCATATGTATGAATACCACGCTTCGTGTGTACTCTGATTTCTTGTTGTACTTTTATGCTTAGCGTATATGTGTGGGGGCAAATCTGACCACGTATATACGTTGCAGTGACGTCCCCGTATCCGTGTAATCGGGGCGTTACAGTTATTTTAGTTGATGGCCTCAAGCATAACCTCTTGAGTGTTAGTCAACTTTGTGATAAAGGTTTTGATGTAGTTTTGATAATGTAGCTTGTAAAGTAATTGATAGAATTTCTAATACTTGTGTGTTTTCCGGTTTTCGTGAAAGTAATGTTTATATGATAGATATGTCTAATATGTCTTGTAATATTACTTGTTTAAAAGCCCTCGATGATGACTCTTGGTTGTGGCATAGAAGATTAGGGCATATTTCTTTTGACCATATATCTAGGTTAAACACAAAGGAAATGGTGAAAGGTATTCCTTGTTTGTTTTGAAAAGGACCGAGTTTGTGACGCATGTCAATTTGGGAAACAAACTAAGTCTTCTTTCAAGTCAATTAAGGATATCATGACATCACGTCCTTTGGAGCTAATTCATATGGATCTATTTGGCCCTACACAAACCAAAAGTCTAAGTGGAATAGATTTGCATTTGTTTTGGTTGATGACTTCTCACGGTTACTTGGGTTTTCTTTCTTGAACACAAAAATCAAGCACTTTCATATTTCCAATCTTTTAAGAAAAGAGTTGAAAAAGAAAAGGATGTTTCAATTTTAAGAATAAGAAGTGATAGAGGAGGTGAATTCATTAACCTACCCTTTACCACTTTTTGTGAAGAACATGGAATTAAGCATGAACTTTCTTGTCCTAGAACTCCACAACAAAATGGAGTAGTTGAACGGAAAAATCGAACTTTACAAGAGATGGCTAGGACAATGCTAAGTGAATATGGTCTACCACATTATTTGTGGGCCGAGGCCGTAAATACATCATGCTATATATCAAATCGTGTTTTCTTGTGTAAAAATACTTCAAAGACTTCTTTTGAAATGTACTTTTCTAGAAAACCAAATGTTTCATATTTCAAGGTTTTTAGATGCAAATGTTTTGTTTTAAATACAAAAGATAATTTAGGAAAATTTGATGCTAAAGCTTATGAGGCAATTTTTGTGGGTTATTCTAATACTAGTAAAGCTTATAGAATCTTCAATAAATCAACTTTGACTATTGAGGAATCTATACATGTTAAGTTTGAAGAATCTAACTTGTTTGTTAAGAATGTTGTAGAAATAGATGCCTTGGATGAAGGCTTGGAGAAAGTGACCTTGGAGGATACACCTACTATGGGGACAAGCCAAAGGATGATGAAGGAAGTGAAGCTAAAGTAGAAGAGGCTCAAGGACATGAAATTCAATCAATTGAAGTGGAGCCTACTCAACAACTTCCAAAGGATTGGAGATACAATCCTCATCATCCCAAGGACCTCGTCATAGGTGAAGTATCAAAAGGGGTAACCACTCGCTCTAAACTTCATGATTTTTGTGGACATTATGCATTTATTTCTCATGTTGAACCCAAGAACGTCCTCGAAGCGGAGGCCGATTCATATTGGTTGCTAGCCATGCAAGAGGAGCTCAATCAATTTGAGCGCAACCAAGTTTGGCACCTTGTTCTTAGGCCCCACGATAGACCAACAATTGGTACTAAGTGGATCTTTAAGAACAAGTTGGATGAATCGGCTAACGTTGTTAGGAATAAAGCTAGGTTAGTTGCCCAAGGTTACACTCAAATCGAAGGAATCGATTTTGAAGAAACCTTTGCACCCGTAGCACGGCTTGAAGCCATACGGATGACACTAGCATTTGCCTCATATAAAGATTTTAATTGTTTCAAATGGATGTCAAAAGTGCTTTTCTAAATGGTTTTATTGAAGAGGAGGTGTATGTTGAACAACCCTCCGGGTTTGTTGATCCTACACATCCGGATTTTGTGTTTAAATTAGATAAAGCTCTTTATGGTTTAAAACAAGCCCCTAGGGCTTGGTATGAAAGACTTTCCTCATTTTAATTTCAAATGGTTTTAAGAAAGGTAAAATTGACACAACTTTATTTACAAAACATGTGGAAAATGATATTCTTATTGTGCAAATTTATGTAGATGATATTATTTTTAGTTCTACTAATGAATCTCTTTGCCAAGCTTTTGAATCATGCATGAAGGATGAATTTAAAATGTCTATGATGGGGGAACTCAACTATTTCCTTGGACTCCAAATCAAGCAAAGGAAGGATGGGATCTTCATCAATCAAGCCAAGTACACAAAGGAACTCATCAAGAGATTCGGACTTGAAGGCGCTAAAGTGACCAAAACTCCCATGGCAACAACCACAAAGCTTGATAAGGATGAACAAGGTAAAAGTGTAGACATTAAACTTTATCGTAGCATGATTGGTAGTTTATTGTATTTGACGGCTAGCAGGCCGGATATCATGTTTTCCGTTTGTCTTTGTGCTCGTTTTCAATCATGTCCTAAGGAGTCTCATTTAGTAGCGGTAAAACGCATTATTAAATACCTTAAGGGCACTATTGAAATGGGTTTGTGGTATCCGAAAATCGGATTATTTGAAATGAAGAGTTTTTCGGATGCCGACTATGCGGGTTGTAGGGTAGATAGGAAGAGCACAAGTGGAACATGTCAATTCTTAGGTAATTGTCTTGTATCTTGGTCTTCCAAAAAGTAAAATTCGGTAGCCCTATCAACCGCCGAGGCGGAGTATGTTGCAGCCGGAGCTTGTTGTGCACAAGTTCTTTGGATGAAACATACTCTCCTCGACTATGATTTACACTTTGATCATGTTAAAATATTTTGTGATAATACTAGTACTATTCACATGACAAAGAATGCAAATCAACATAGTAAAACCAAACACATTGACATTAGATATCACTTTCTTAGAGATCATTATGAGAAAGGTGATATTGATATTGATTATGTTTCTACCGATTTTCAACTTGCCGATATTTTTACTAAACCATTGGATTATGCTAGATTTCCTTTATTTGTGGTGAGTTGAATGTTTGCATTATGGATTCTTAAAGAAAAATCTTTTTTGTTTTGTTTGTTTAACCCTTTTTGATGTATGACAAAAAGGGGGAGAAAAAGTATGAGTTTGTTGTTGTTTTGTTTGTTTATGGTGTATTACTTTGATGTATTTGAGTTTTTGACAAAACAATGTGTTTCTAATGACTATGTGTTTCCAATGCCTTTTGTATTTAGCTCTTCATTGACATTATTGATACATAGCATTATTTGAGGGGGAGCTTTCTAAGCTCTTCTTCCATTTTTGTTTAAATAACCTAAATGTTTTGTCATCATCAAAAAGGGGGAGATTGTTGGCCCAAGGTTACAATCACCCGTGTTTAGTGTGTTTTGATGATTACAAAATATATTAGTTATTTGTACTAATAGAGTTTGTTGTTTAAGTGTGTTTCAGGGATCTAACTCATTTAGAAGATTTATTCCCTATAAGCAAATGTTTTGGACTCAAGTCAACTCAAATTGGGCTCAAGAATCAAGTGTTGAAGACCTTATGGTGAAAAGCCCTCTTGAAGCACTTGTAGTACTTAGAACCAATGTAAGAATTAGATTGTTAAAGTTTGAGTTTTGGAAATTGGCTCTAGGATACACACACACATTTTCAACAATACAAGTTTTTCAAGTTTTTGTTTCTAAGTTTTTCTCATGACTTGACAATTATACATGACTCCAAGTTTTACAAAGACTTATATCATGTTTAGATCATGTATGTATACTCTTTCCAGCATATTACTTAGCTTTCCTTTCTTTAAAACATTTTTTATAAAATTTTCCAACTTCAAAATCCTGCTGTTTTTTTTCCTGTTTCAGGCTGACCGGCCGACCGGCACGGTCGACCGGCGCCAGTGCCAGGACGTGCACGTTTGTGCACGTCTGTCGGCCGACCGCCCGGGTCGACCGACTGTAAGCAGTTGCTCTCGGGTTTTCTGGGTCGACCGCCCCGGTCGACCGCCCGAAGAATACTATGTTTTCTCTTAGAGGTCGGTCGACCGGACCGGTCGACCCGAGCCAACGGCTCTTTGCCAGCTGAGCTGGCGGCCGACCGGCCCGGTCGACCGCCAAGCCTGCAAAAGCCCAACGGCTCTTTCCTCTTTTGTGCAATTCTGAAATCTGTCTTTTTAATCTGTTTTGGCAGACTTTTTCTGAGTTTTGGAGATCTTTTTCAGAACAAATAAGCTTAAAATAAATTGTTTTAACCTATTTCTCTCCCTATAAATAGAGGAGAAGAGTCTCTTACAAAACACCAAGAAAAATCCTCAAGTTTTCATAGTTTTCAAAAGAGAAGAAAAGTGTTTTAAGCCCTTCATTTCTAACTCTTTCTTGAGCTTGTTTTCAGTTGTGTTCTCCAGTAAAAATCATCTCTACAACTGAGTTTTCTCACTACACTCCTTAGAGCCAAAATTCCCTTACTCATTCTATAAGGAAGTTGTAAAAGAGTGAGAGTTTTGTAAAAGAGTTTAGTGATCTTGTTGTGATCACTTTTGTTACTTGTTCCTCTTCTTGTTCTTGTGGAGACACCTCTTCGGTAGAGGTTATTGTACTTGGTGGAGCTCGGTGCTCGGGTCTTCGGTAGACCGTTGTAATCGTCCTCGGTGGATAGTGGAAACCCTTCACGGAGGTGAAGGCGGGGAGTAGAGCGGTGGCTCGAACCTCGAAACAAATATTTGTGTTTGCGATTGTTTCTTGCTCTTGCTCTCTATTTCGCTTTACTTTCAATTGCTCTCTATTGCTTATTGTTTCAAGTATTTTTGCTTCCTCTACTTGTGATATATTGTGTGCTCTTCATCATTGCCCATTATTCATTCATTGATATTTTGTCGATCAATTCTCATACAACAAGGTTGCATTGCGCACCTCTAACCCATTCAAGGGGAATTGGGAGGAAGGAGTTCAGAACCTCTCACGGGGTATTCGGCTCTTAGTCTTGTTTTGAGAGATCGTTGCATCATTCATCCATCTTAATTTTAAAGGGATTGTTAGATTAGCAATTACACCTATTCACCCCCCTCTAGGTGTTTTTTTTCATAATTGCCATCAAAGTATAGCCAGGTGGCCGAAATTACGGCCACCGGGCCGAACTTTTGCCTGTAATGAAGCTCCTCTTGGCTCGTGTTAACCTTTGAGTTGACATTCCCGTTGACTGGTCCACGGCTGTTTGGCCGAAATCTACGGCTGGGTGGTTGAACTCTTGATCCATTTCAGTCACAAATTTTTATGAAATTTTTGATTTTGGTGAAAGCTCTATTGAGATGTCCCAACTCTACTTCAGATCTCTGGTTTTACATTTCTTTTGTTCATTTGATATCGCTAATTTGCCAATTTATGTTCTTTTCTTCTAATTTGCTCTTGATCTAAAATCTACAAAATAACACTAACAAAATACCCATGCAACATTAAATGTGACAAATAATAGGCATAAAAACTAATGTAAACATGTATATAAATTACGCACATCAGCAGACATCTAGAATGGCGAAGTAAGTATTTAATTTAAAAATATTAAACTCAAAAATATGTTGAAATCTGTTTGACAGCAGCGTGCTAACAAATTTTTTAAGAGAGAGAACCGCTAAAGTGCATTTCTCATACCGCAAAATTAAGTGATTGGGTACTGGATGATAGTACTCCTTTTGCTCCGTATATTTCTCAATCCAGACTGCAAGCTTTGACAAGTATTTTCTACTGAAGGGCAAATAGGATTGTTATCTCTGCATTCGTGGAACGATGGCAACCGGAGATGAATACTTTTCAAATGTCGTTCGGTGAAATGACTATCACACTTGATGATGTTCCCACACTTGTTGGTGAAAATCACCTAGAGGGGGGGTGAATAGGTGATAATGCTAATCAATAGACAAATTAAAAATTAAGATGTAACAATCACCCAACAAGATTCACAAGATGAATGAAAGCAAGTAAATATAGCAATGATGATGATAAGCAAGTAATGAGTGCAAGTAAAGTAAAGTAAGGAGTGCAAGAATGTAAACCAAACGCAAACACAAGGATATGTTATCGAGGTTCGAGCACCCAGCTCTACTCCCCGCCTTCCCCAGAAGGATTCTAGCTACTTCCACTATCATAAAGAAATCACAATTACACCGGAGTACCCAACTCCACAATCTCAAGTACAAGCAATTTCTGGGTAGTCAAAAGACCACAAACTCTCTCTTTCAAAAGTCTCTTCCCTTATAAAAGGTCCTTAGAGAACAATGAGTAGGAATGAAGCTCTTGTGTGCAAGGAGAAAAGAAAATGAAATCAGAGAATTCTTTTGAAAAACACTTCAGAAAATGAGAGAATTTCAGCACGAAAACCAAGATCTTTTGAAAGCCTTAAACTTGGAAACTTTGGAATTTTTCTCTTGTAATTAATTGTTGTAAGCAATCTCTCCCCAAACACCCCTATTTATAGGAGAGGGCTAGGGTTTAGGGATAAAACATAATTAGGATTAATCAGAGAGTAATAAGTTTGAAATATATCCCTTAAACTAATTTTAAACACAAAAAGACAAAATTTAAAACAGCCCAGAAAATAGCCGTTTATTGTTCAACGGCTAGTCCGGTCGACCGGTCGGTCGATCGCCTATTCAAAAATAGAGCCGTTACAGGCAAACGGTCGACCGCCCGGTCGACCCAACAAACCCGAGAGCAAAGCTACTACAGTCAGGTCGACCGCCCGGTTGACCGGCAAACATGCACACTGATACGTGCATCTGCCAGAACCACGGTCGACTTGTCCGGTCGACCGTACAAGACTGACACAGGCACGGTCGACTGGTGCGGTCGACCGGCTCAGGTCAAAAGTTAAGTTTAAAACACAATTTTGAAAAGACTTTGATTTTTATGAAAAATATCTTTAAATAGTACTAAGTATAAAACATAAAAATTGATTTGTAGGCAGAGGATTTTGTATCAAAATATTTTTGTACATTTTATAGAAAATCATCTTAGAAACAATATGTGCGCAAAAACGTGTGTGATTGAGCTTCAAACCTATCCATCATTCTTTAACAAAATTCTAAACCTATAAAACTAAAAACAAATCTTGTTGAGCAATCTTCAAGTCTTGAGCCATGCTATGCCTTGCTAGAGCCCCTTCTTCTATGTTCCTTCCTTGATATGCAATATGCCTTCTTTGCTTCATGAAACCTAGAAGTTGTTGCAATAGCTAAGCAATGGCCTCCAAATATGGTACTAACCTGAAACTTATCTTAAACAAACTCATTAGTACCAAATAGCACTAATTTGGTTTGTCATCATCAAAACTCAATAAATGGAGAGTGTAACCTTTTGGGCCAACAATCTCCCCCTTTTTGATGATGACAAAACAAATAGGCTACAAGATAAAAATATAGGGGAGGAGAAAACTCCCTCTCAAATTATGCTATATAAAGAAAACATTTAAACTCAAAACACAAGAATTCATTGAAAACATAAAAACATATATGCTCTTGATACCAATTTAAACCAATTGAAACAATAATGAAAATCACATGTTATTTTCTTGATACTAACAAAACACAAGAATTCTCAAAACGCATGAAAACAAAACAAGACAACAAAAACATATATAAACTCATATACACTCATATGGAACCAAGACCATATAAATTTATTTTATCATGCACTAACTTATTCTCCCCCTTTTTGTCATACATCAAAAAGGGTTAGGAATCACATGTTTAATCAATAATACAAACATTAAGTTCTCCACAAATAAACGAAAATCTAGCAAAATCAAGAGGTTTAGTGAAAATATCGGCTAGTTGCAAATCCGTAGAAACATAATCTATATCTCCTTTCTCAAAATGATCTCTAAGAAAGTGATATCTAATCTCAATGTGCTTGATCTTACTATGTTGATTTGCATTCTTAGTCATGTGTATAGTACTAGTATTATCACAAAATTTTTTATATGATCAAAATGCAAATCAAAATCAAGGAGAGTATGTTTCATCCAAAGGACTTGTGCACAACAAGCCCCCGCGGCAACATACTCCGCCTCGGCGGTTGAGAGTGCTACGGAATTTTGTTTCCTAGAGGACCATGAAACAAGACAATTACCAAGAAATTGACATGTCCCACTAGTACACTTTCTATCTACTCTACAACCCGCATAGTCGGCATCCGAATAACTCGTCATTGAGAAATCTCCGGTTTTCGGATACCATAGACCCATCCCAATAGTGCCCTTAATATAACGAATAATGCGTTTTACCGCAATAAGATGAGACTCTTTAGGACACGATTGAAATCTAGAACAAAGACACACACTAAACATGATATCCGGCCTACTTGCCGTTAAATACAAAAGACTACCTATCATGCTTCTATATAATTTAATATCAACATTTTACCTTGGTCATCTTTATCAAGCTTGGTTGTAGTTGCCATGGGAGTGTTGCAAGTCTTTGAGCCTTCAAGTCCAAACTTCTTTACGAGTTCCTTTGCGTACTTGGCTTGACTTATGAACGTCCCGTTTTACAATTGCTTGATTTGGAGTCCAAGGAAGAAATTGAGCTCACCCATTGAAGACATTTCAAATTCAAGTTGCATGACCTTTTCAAAATCCTTGCATAAAAGCTCATTAGTAGAACCAAAAATTATATCATCTACATAAATTTGCACAATTAATATATCATTATCAACATGCTTAGTAAATAGAGTTGTGTCTACTTTGCCTTTAACAAAATCATTTGAAATTAGAAAACTAGAAAGCCTTTCATACCAAGCTCTAGGAGCTTGTTTCAATCCATATAAAGCTTTATCAAGTTTAAAAACAAAATCGGGATGAACATGATCAACAAAACCGGGAGGTTGAGAAACATAAACTTCTTCATTAATAAAACCATTCAAAAATGCACTTTTCACATCCATTTGAAAAAGTTTAAAATTTTTGAAAGATGCAAAAGCTAGTGTCATCCGTATGGCTTCAAGCCGTGCTACGGGTGCAAAGGTCTCCTCAAAGTCAATTCCCTCAACTTGAGTGTAACCTTGGGCCACTAACCTAGCTTTATTCCTAATGACATTTCCGGACTCATCCATCTTGTTTCTAAAGATCCACTTAGTACCAATTATTGGTCTATCGTGGGGCTTAGGAACAAGGTGCCAAACTTGGTTGCGCTCAAATTGATTGAGTTCCTCTTGCATGACAAGCAACCAATATGGGTCCGTCTCGGCTTCGAGAATACCTTTGGGTTCAAAATGAGAAATGAAAGTAAAGTTACCACATAGGTCATGGAGTTTGGAGCGCGTTGTGACTCCTTTAGATGCATCACCCAAGATGAGCTCCTTAGGATGATTTATAGCGTATCTCCAAGCTTTAGGAAGCGATTGAGAGCTTTCCTCTTTATCCTCTTGAACATCACCAATTGATTCTTGCTTTTCTTCTTGAGCGGATGAGTCCTTCAAGGATAGTTTCTCCATGTTTTCACCTAATGGTTCAATCTCTACAACATTCTCAACAAACACATTAGATTCTTCAAACTTAACATGCATGGTTTCTTCAATAGTATGTGAAGATCTATTAAATACTCTATATGCTTTGCTAGTAGAAGAATATCCAACAAAGATAGCTTCACAAGCCTTAGCATCAAATTTACCCAAATTCTCCTTAGTATTTAAAACAAAACACTTGCATCCAAAAACTTTAAAATATGCAACATTAGGTTTTCTAGAATGATACATTTCAAAAGATGTTTTGGAAGAATTCTTACACACATAAATACGATTTGAAATATAGCATGCGGTGTTTACAGCCTCGGCCCATAAATATTGAGGGAGGTCATACTCACTTATCATTGTCCTAACCATCTCTTGAAGTGTTCTATTTTTCCTTTCTACAACTCTATTTTATTGTGGAGTTCTAGGACAAGACATTTCATGCTTAATTCCCTTTTCATCACAATAAGTCATGAAGAGTTGGTTAACAAACTCACCACCTCTATCACTCCTTATTCTCAAAATCGAAAAACCTTTTTCTTTTTCAACCCTTTTTCGAAAAATTTTGAAATGAGAAAATATTTAATCTTTATTTGCAAGAAGAAAACCCAAGTGAAACGGGAAAAATCATCAACTAAAACAAATGCAAATCTACTACCATTTAAACTTTTAGTTTGTGTTGGTCCAAAAAGATCCATATGAATTAGTTCTAAGGGCCTAGTAGTCATGATATCCTTAATTGGTTTGAAGGAAGACTTGGTTTGTTTCCCAAGTTGGCACGCACCACAAATGCGGTCTTTCTCAAACTTCAAGCAAGGTATACCCTTTACTAAATTCTTAGAATTAATTCTAGCAAGATGGTCAAAAGATGCATGTCCTAATCTTCTATGCCAAAGCCAAGAATTTTCATCAAAAGCATTCAAGCATTTAGTAGAACAATCTAAATTAAGCATGTCAATAATATAAACATTATTATCACGAAAACCGGTAAGAATACAAACATCAGATTTAACATCAAAAATCTTGCAAGAAGAATCATCAAAAACAACTTTAAGTCCACGATCACAAAGTTGACTAATGCTAAGTAAATTATGTTTTAAACCATCTACTAAAACAACATTTTCTATAATAGGAGATGCACCAATTTGAATGTTACCTATACCGATGATAGTTCCTTTGGAGTCATCCCCGAAGGTGACGGAGCCACCTTCCATGTACCTTGATAGGGTTGTGAAGTTGTTGATATCCCACGTCATGTGTCTTGAACAACCACTATCAAGGTACCACCGCTCCCTACGTCTTGGAGCCTTGGTGTGTACCTACATCAAATAATTTAGGTCTTGATTTTGGTACCCACATTTTCTTGGGTCCTAAAGAGTTGGTTTCATTAACCCAAACAAGATTATTGGTCCTATTTACTTGGTCATAACAAAATTTAGCCAAATGCCCATTCTTACCACAATATGTGCATCTATACACTCTACCATATTTAAAAGCATAGTGAGTGTGTGATTTGTGAGCATGGGAATTGTGAGCATGAAAAGATCTAGCATGAGAAGTGTTATGTGTAGTGTGAGCATGAGTAGACTTAACATGTGAATCTTTAGCATGAGAGGTGTGCTTTTTAGAAAATTTTCTTCAAGTTTCTTAGTGTTAAAAGCACAATCTTTCAAAACTTTTTCAAAATCATTTATTTTAGATTTAAAAGAAGAAATTTCATTTTCATCAATCATAGGAGATTTTGCCTTACAAGAAATCTTGTAGGCACTAAATTCTTCTTGAATAGAAATGAGATTAGAAGAAAGATCATCTTTTTCTTTAGAAACTATAGCAAGTTGATTTTTAAGAAAAGCAACTTCTTTTTGTAATTTAAAACATTCAAGTTTCTTATTATCATAAGTTTCGGAAAGTTCAACAAAAGCATGTACAAGAACTCCTTACTTAATTCATCATCTTCATCATCAAGAGATTGAGAGGTTACCTTTGGAGTGTTTGCCATGAAACACATGTTTGCCGTATCCACCTCTTCTTCGGACTCGCTTTCTGAATCCCACGTTGCCTTGTATGCTTTCTTTTCCTCCGGCTTCTTTGGCTTGAAGGAGGAAGTCATCTTCTTCTTGAACTCCGGGCAATCCGCCATGATATGTCCGGGTTTGCGGCAATTGTAGCAAATGATCCTTCTCTCCTCTTTGCCTTCAAATTTTCTCCGGAAGTTGAGCTTGTTCTTCCGGTACAACCTCTTGACGTTCCGCACAAGTAGAGTTAGCTCCTCATCTTCTTCTTCGTCTTCTTCATCGTCATCATTGGTGGATGAAGTCTTGAAGGCTATGGATTTCTTCTTTGAAGTAGTGGCCTCTTCTCTTGCCTTCTTCTCCATCTCATGGGTCTTTAGGTTCCCAATGAGACTAATGAGGTCCATCTCATCCTTGTCGTTCAATTCTTTTAAGGTGGTGGCCTTTATCTCCCATGAAGACGGAAGAGCCCGAATCACTTTCCGCACCTTTTAATCGTTGGAGATTTCATCACCTAAGGAAGAAAGACCATTAGTGATTTTAGTAAATCTTGTAATCATACTATCAATAGACTCATCATCAATCATTTTAAATGACTCATATTGGGACCTCAAGAGATCTATCTTAGCTCTCTTGACTTGTGAAGTCCCTTCGTGTGTGACCAATAAATGTTGCCAAATCTCATAGGCGGATTGGCAATGAATTACCCGTGTAAGGTCATCCTCATTCAAGGCGGTTAATAGGGAGTTTGGGCCTTAGAGTTAGCCTCATATTCTCTAAAGTTGAAGTCGGTCCAAGTGCTTTCATCACTATCGGGTGCTACATAGGGTTTGGTCAAGGACTTGGCCACTAGGCTACCCAAAGATTGCAAAAATATAGTCATCCTAACCTTCCAAATAGGGAAATTAAGTCCATCAAATTTAGGAGGGGTTTTAATGTTATCAGCTATGTTTACTAGTGTATGAATGTATGAATGAAAATGTTGATTAGCAAATTTTAAGGATCTCTCTATGGATGTTAAGCCAAACCTAGAGTCCAAGCTCTGATACCAATTGAAAATCACCTA
Source organism: Agave tequilana (assembly GCA_038442645.1). NCBI lineage: Eukaryota > Viridiplantae > Streptophyta > Magnoliopsida > Asparagales > Asparagaceae > Agave > Agave tequilana. Next base: position 29,998 of record JAVJIF010011258.1, on the reverse strand, counting down.
GAGGGGGGTGAATAGGTGATAATGCTAATCAATGGACAAATTAAAAATTAAGATGTAACAATCACCCAACAAGATTCACAAGATGAATGAAAGCAAGTAAATATAGCAATGATGATGATAAGCAAGTAATGAGTGCAAGTAAAGTAAAGTAAGGAGTGCAAGAATGTAAACCAAACGCAAACACAAGGATATGTTATCGAGGTTCGAGCACCCAGCTCTACTCCCCGCCTTCCCCAAAAGGATTCTAGCTACTTCCACTATCACAAAGAAATCACAATTACACCGGAGTACCCAACTGCACAGTCTCAAGTACAAGCAATTTCTGAGTAGTCAAAAGACCACAAACTCTCTCTTTCAAAAGTCTCTTCCCTTACAAAAGGTCCTTAGAGAACAATGAGTAGGAATGAAGCTCTTGTGTGCAAGGAGAAAAAAAATGAAATCAGAGAATTCTTTTGAAAAACACTTCAGAAAATGAGAGAATTTCAGCACAAAAACCAAGATCTTTTGAAAGCCTTAAACTTGGAAACTTTTGGAATTTTTCTCTTGTAATTAATTGTTGTAAGCAATCTCTCCCCAAACACCCCTATCTATAGGAGAGGGTTAGGGTTTAGGGATAAAACATAATTAGGATTAATCAGAGAGTATTAAGTTTGAAATATATCCCTTAAACTAATTTTAAACACAAAAAGACAAAATTTAAAACAGCCCAGAAAATAGCCGTTTACTGTTCAACGGCTAGTCCGGTCGACCGGTCGGTCGACTGCCTATTCAAAAATAGAGCCGTTACAGGCAAACGGTCGACCGCCCGGTCGACCCAACAAACCCGAGAGCAAAACTACTACAGTCAGGTCGACCGCCCGGTCGACCGGCAAACATGCACACTGATACGTGCATCTGCCAGAACCACGGTCGACTTGTTCGGTCGACCGTACAAGACTGACACAGGCACGGTCGACTGGTGCGGTCGACCGGCTCAGGTCAAAAGTTAAGTTTAAAACACAATTTTGAAAAAACTTTGATTTTTATGAAAAATATCTTTAAATAGTACTAAGTATAAAACATAAAAATTGATTTGTAGGCAGAGGATTTTGTATCAAAATATTTTTGTACATTTTATAGAAAATCATCTTAGAAACAATATGTGCGCAAAAACGTGTGTGATTGAGCTTCAAACCTATCCATCATTCTTTAACAAAATTCTAAACCTATAAAACTAAAAACAAATCTTGTTGAGCAATCTTCAAGTCTTGAGTCATGCTATGCCTTGCTAGAGCCCCTTCTTCTATGTTCCTTCCTTGATATGCAATATGCCTTCTTTGCTTCATGAAACCTAGAAGTTGTTGCAATAGCTAAGCAATGGCCTCCAAATATGATACTAACCTGAAACTTATCTTAAACAAACTCATTAGTACCAAATAGCACTAATTTAGTTTGTCATCATCAAAACTCAATAAATGGAGAGTGTAACCTTTTGGGCCAACAGTTAGTATACCGGTGATAGGTCATTTTGTGAGCCTGTCGCAGAGAATAACTGATTCTCGAGAATTGCTCGTTAGTTTACTTGGTGTGTCACCTGGAGAATTATTGGACGAGTTAGGCCTGGTCCGGGTAACTTAGTTCGATTGGAATGGCTCCGTACCAAGTTTTGCAATATCACGGATGACACATCAGACAGACATATTGAGTGCGCCGCTAGAGCTTATCTGTTGTATTTGGTCGGCTGCATTCTCTTCAATGACAAGAGCGAGATGAGGGTTTCTATCGAATACCTAAAGTTATCTTAGGATCTCGGTTAGGTGTCATTCTATATCTGGGGAGCTGTTGTATTAGCATACCTATACAGACAGCTAGGGTATGCTTTGAGAGTTCGAGTCAAGCAGATTGTTGAATATCTGCCAGTTCTGGAGGTATTATTAAATAGTTTATATGAATACTTTCAAATGATTATCTAAATATTATATACTAGTATACCGTGATTTGCGAACACGCATAAATCTATGAGCACTTTCCCACCTTGCGCCCCCTCATAACATGACTTATACAAATGATCTTCCACGAGGCATGCATGTGGGTCTGGCATGGATCGATAAGTACTTCATTGAAAAACATGCAAGCAATACGTGAGTCACTAGATTATTTGCGGGCAGATGAGGTAAGATATTGTCTTACGTAGTAGTCTTATTTTTTTGTGGGATAAGTTATATTTACGATTCTTGTTTTCATTTGCAGGTGATATGGAATCCATATAAGGATTTCAGATATCGGCATCCACTACAACCGATTTCTTTTTTAATGGATGTCTAAAGTGCATCAACCTTCTTGAACCCTATCATCCAGAAAGGGTTCTTAGACAGTTTGGTAGGATCCAAATTATTCCACCCTCACCACTTAATTCGGAGAAGGTCAGAAGAGGGTCCTACAAATAAATGCCATGTGACCTACACATGGAGCGATAGTTTCTGGGACAGGTAGCGATCACATACACCATCGCGTGCGAAAAGGAGCATGGAAGTGAGGTATCAATGGGACACTGTTGATAAATATATGAAGTGGTTTCAACTAATATCTCATCCCATCATACAAAATCTGTCTAATAAATCTTTGGCTCCTGAGCATCCACGTGTTAAGGACGTCGATGCTATTGTACTTACACAGGTAATATATTATTATATAACAAATTCTTGTAACCCCATATATATTTTTTTGGGATTAGTAACATATTGTATATTTTCACTACAGCGAACCGCTCGTGCTAGGATGATTGTCGAACCCACTCTCGAACTAGGCCTATCTGGACCACATACTGTGTCGACTCTATACCAGACGTTGCATTCAACAGTTGATGCACTTGACGGTGGTGAGACTGGCCAGCATAAGCCACAATGGACTCAGAGGGATGCACAACGGAAAGAGCGCATGAGTAAACTCAGACATGACTAGATTTTTGTACTGAGTTGTGTGTGGGGATTTTTTTGTTCAAAAATTTTCTGAATATTTGAATATTTGAACAACGGACTCAATTGTATGTGGGGATGTGTTTGTTAAAAACTTTCTATTTTATGTATGAATATTTTTATGCATTTTTAGTAAACTTTCTAAAAATATTTGTATCACCACGTATCATTTAATTGCCCAGTTCGGCGGTGAGAGGCCAAACTTATTTATTCTGTTCAGCCTTTCATTGCCGAACAAAAAAAATTTAATGATATATCTGGCTGTTAAAATTCATCAACATCACTAAGTGTACATCCAGAAAAATTCATTTTAATAATACATTCAGAAAAATTCTAAAATTTAATCAATTTCAACAGTACATACATCAACGTCACTACTAAACAAATCTGAATACATTTGAAGTTATTCCTCGTAACCACTCCCATCCACTTGCAATTGGTAATCAGTTCTGGTGCCACTTGTATGAAATCGGAGGTACAAGATGTCCCTTACTTAGATATATCTGCATATAAAAAAAGAACTCATGTAAGTCATTTTAATATTAAACTTAAAAAAATATAAAATCACTGAATATGTTACTAACCCCAACAAAATGATTGTTATTGACAAATCCAACTGAAATGCTTTGACGGGCGGTTTGAGGGACTAGCTTTATCCTTAACGATAAGAAAGCGAGACACTGGTAGAGTGACAACAATATGAATACCACATTATAGTGAGATCCTATAAGATATCCCATATCGGGCATGACCATCCACTTGGCATATGGAGTTTCTCCTTTGAAATAAACCAGTGATTGTCTAATCTTCTCTACATGCTGTGTAGTTCCGTAAACACCTAAATATAAATGTGCGTAGGCATTAATTTTTTGTAGCATGTCACGTCTGATTTGAGTCCATCTGTCTTCCCCAAAACCGAGCATATCTGCTACTGCTCGAAACCAACAATTTTCATCTGCTTGCACGTCTTTTATATGAATAATGAATGGGCGCATTGGTTCAGAAAATTGTGTCATTTAGATCAAATTTGGATGTGTGTGCCTGGGCCTTACAACCTACGACATGGAAATATTAGTATACAATCATTACTCTAGATTTTTCACATCAAAATACTTCTACATAAAGAAATACCATTTGCTTTGGCCGCCTATTAGGTTGTTGGGATAATGGGATAAAGGCTCCGGAAGTGGGCGTCGTGCAGCTATCTTGTGTGGATTCCACCAGTTCAAATTGAGATGGTAATCGATGAGTTGATGCTTCATTCTTTGAAATACACTTATTGCATTTTTTAATTTTCACCTCAGGTTCCATAAGGGATGAAGAGTAGGTACAATCAACTCGTGCACTCTCTTCAGCAATATTATTTTTTCTGAATAACAAGCAAAAGCAAAATGTTGATTGATCAACTCGAACTCATCTACCAAATGTTTTTCTAGGTCTCTATCGCTTCATGATCACTGGGTGCTGATGCTGACATGTCTAGTTCTTTCAGTGACGGTCAACGCAATCTGTTGGGATGGGCATGTTGGCTCTATCATACTCGGCCAATTCGTGTGCACATGGTAAGCCAGGCATCTTTCTCAATAAGCATTTACAAGCTTCAGCATCCACCCCGACGGTGCTAAACTAGTTTGGATTCATAGACAATCTTTTTCAATGCACTGATGGAAACAACACCACGCAAAAGCTCGATATGAGATGGCTTAAAGTTGTGTAGTGCAATATTACGGCTCTTCTCAAATGAGGCCTTTATATCTGTATGTTGTAACTCTAACAGTGCATGTATTTTGGACCAACATGTCTCAAAATTTTCAACAGATGAGCAAAGATATCTCTTTAGTTTCGCATGAGCACTCTCAACCCTGAAAAGTTTAAATAAACGTTATTAGCGACATATTGAAAATACATAACGCATTATATGCCCGATGAAAAGAGTGATCAAATCTTACCGGTTGGTTGTGGTAGTTCCAAAATGCACCACTATGTCAGTCCAACATGCGACAAATCTCTTTTTGTACTTGTCGATCCATGTTGTCTTCACGTATTCAAGTACCTTAGAGAAATTGCAAAAATTCTCTTTTAGCCGACCCCAGAGTCAGAAAAAATCCTCCTCGCTAGCGACCATCACCATTAAATTCCTTGAAGCCATGAATAGGTCAAATCTGTCTTTGATGTCAAATTTTCTTGCAGTGAGTAAGAATATTTTTTCTTATATGCCATCTGCATAAGAAATGACGAGATTCTGCAAAAAATATTTCTACAGCGTTTATGCATGCCAAATCTTTATCAGTGACAATAACTGATGAATTTGCCAACCATGCATCAACTATCTCAGTCTATCCAAGCACCAACTGAAGTTATCTTCTCGTTCGGCTTCCAAGTAGGCAAACGCAATAGAGAAAGTCATTTTAGTACTTGTAACCCCAACAATCTCTATCAACAGTAACCTATACCTGTTGGTATTGTATGTGCAATCCATTATCAAGATTCGGGTGTTGGCCCAAAGACCCATCACTCTAGTTTTGATGATGATTAACTCATATAGTTATAGTACTAATGATCTTGTGTTTAATAAGTTTCAGATATGCAATCAATATCTTAGTCGGTGTTTAGCTTCAACAAAAGATTCGAAGTCAAGTTTTGAATTTAGCACGTGTTGATTCAAGAGTTTGTGCTTTAAGATCGCATCAAGTACTCAAAGAGGAGTCTAGCTCATGGATTAAGTTTAGATCAAGTCAAGATGGAGAAGTAGATTTTTAAGAGAAGATTTCATGACTTGAGTCCTAGTTTGTAAGTTTAAGATTTTGTTTTAGATAAATTGTAAAGGATATATTAGTTATGGATTACTCAAGCTCATATACGCACACACACACACAAATTATACATACCGTTTTCATAAGAAATAGTTTCGATTTTGGTTTTGAGCTTTAAAGAATACATTTTATGTTTCATGAATAGATTTCATCAAAACGTACATGGTTTATATGTATATTAGATTTCATCCATATACATTGTTGCTTAATTTTGTCTTAAAATTTATTTTGATGTATTTAGTCATGAGTTTAAAGTTTTGTATTTATCAAAACTTATTTTAAGCTTATTGTCAAAAACAAGTATATTTAATTTTCTCTGTGTATTGGATTCTATCCATACACACTATGCTTTAAAAGTGTTTAAATATCTTATTTTGTATTTGTATAAGTTTTGAAAAATCAGTTTTTCATTTAGAAAGTTTGTTTTTGAAAAATACGATTTTCAGTTTAAAATCCTAACTTCTATACCTCAAAAATAGTTTAAATTGTTTATAATATGTGTTGATTTTTATCACACATATTTGTACTTCAAAGTGTTTACATGAACTTAATTTTGTGAATTTTTTGGAGATTTTATGGAATTTAAAGTGAATTAAAAAGATATTTCAAAATCCTAAAAATGTGTTTCTGGGATGCTGTTGGCCGACCGACCGACACATGGCTCGGTCAACCGACCGGTCGACCAACGTGCACAAAAACGTGGCACTAGCCCATGCCTTAGGGCCGGTCGACCGAGCGATCAACCGACTAGATCAATCTAGCTCTCGGGTTGGTCTCGGTCGACCGAGCGATCGACCGATAGGCTGTTTTGCCTTGGGGACGGTTGACCGGGGGGGTCAACCGCTAACCCCAATGGTTATTTTTATGACCGTTGGTCAGTCGACCAGCCGGTCGACCAACATGCCAATTTGGCCTGGTTCTGAGCCCCGACGGCTAATTTTTGTAGACCCTATAAATAGGTGGTTCTCTTGACCAGTTTTTCACTTAGAGCCAGTTTTTTCATCTTTCTCAGATGTTTTCCAACAAATTTTTGGTCTTAACTTCCATATCAAAAGGAGAGTTTTTTTCAAGAGTGTTTTCCTTGAGTTTTCTCTACAAGTGGTATCAGAGCTTGGTGCTCTTGATTTGGGTCTAACAACCTAGAGTTAAAGATCTAATTTTTGCTAATCACGATATTTGCATGCACACACATGGATTTATTGCATCTCCTATATTTGATACTCTTGACTTCCAAACTTGAAAAGTTAAGATGTCCATGTATCTCAAAGCTAGGAATTCATGTTTATCTTGCCACCATAAAGATTCATATTTTATAAATGGCAAACATCTTAAGGCTAATACAAAAGTAATCCATGCTTTAAAGTCTACCCTAAATGATGATTATTTATTTAGGGTTGCTAACATTAATTCAACTTTTGTAGTATGGAACATTCTCATATCTCTTGGTGAACAAATGCAATATCACAAGGAGAGTGACTCAGATGAAGGAAGTGATACTTCCAACATGTGCTACATGGTCCAAGGAGATGACCCCCTTGAGGTAAATTCTATCTCCGAGCTTGAAGATGAAATGTCATATGATGAACTTGCTTTATGTTTTCAAAAGCTTCTTGAAAAATATGATTTGTTAAAAATTGAAAATAAAAGATTGAAAAATGAAAATGATTTTGTTTTAAAAGCAAAGGATTCTCTTCAAAATAAATTTGATATTGTTTTAAAAAAAATGATTCCTTGAAAAATCAAGTTATTTTGATTTCTAAACAAAAGGAGATTGTTTTGAAGAATAATGATTCTTTGAAAAAGAAAAATGTTTTTAAAGAAAAAGAAAATATTTCTATTTTTAAAAAAAAGAATTTTGTTTCTCATGCTCATGTTTCTTCTTCTAAAATTGAAAATAATATTTCTATTTTGAAGAAGAACATTGATTATTTGGGCTCCACTTTGAGCCAATGTGCATTTAATCACAATAGATTGGAATTTATGTTTTGAAAGAAACAAGTTTCACACATGTATGCACATCCTAAACGGCATACATCTCATGCACACCATGATCACACTCATATGACTCACATGTTTGCTAGAGTGTACACATTGTGGCCGCAAAGGCCATCTTGTAACATTTTGTTTTGATAGATTAAGTTCTTCAAATTTTACAAATAAGAATGTTTGGGTTCCCTATAATGCTAACCCCCATGGACCCAAAAAGATATGGGTACCAAAATTCTCACCACTTGTTTTTGATATAGGTGTGGGCTCTCACAAAATGTGAGAGGATTGGTGTCTTGGTGGTAGATGCAATCGACGCTCTATAGACAAATCAATGGATGCATCGCTATCAAGGAGTTTTGGTGAGAGGACCACCTTATTTTAGAGAAACAGATTGGCTACATCAGTTTTGGTAACCATTTTATACTCCACCTTTTAAAATATTTTTAAATGCTTATATGCTAGTGTAAGTAACCTAAACTCTATCATATATTATTTTGTGCCTATAGTTGAGTTGATTGGCTGCCTAGCTATGCATTTATTTTGAAAATTGTGTTTATGTTTTCAAATGGATTTACATGCCTATTTCTTTAGTTGATTTATGTTTTTATATGCTTTAATTAAAACCTATTTTGATTTAAATGTTTATATCATATGTCCATATGCAAATCTTATTGAAACTTATGTTATACATGTACAAATTTTGAGTTACATGCTATACATGTTTTATTTCTATTATGTACTCATTTGTTATTTGATTGTACATTGTATGTCTTAGTTTTGATGATTCTTACATGATTATATGATACATTATGTTTTTGAGAAAAAGAATTTTCATATGAGTTTTGTTTTTGAGCCTTGTTGATTTATTTTATGAATATATTATTCACATGATTATTGCGCACTCATTTTTTTGTTGTTTACTCATGACTTTGTTTTCATGAGCATTTATAAACTTTATAGATTTTGAGTGACAACTCTTGTGTAATATACATGTTTCATAAAAAATATGATTTGGTTTCATGTTTGGAGGATCTTTAACTAGTTTTCAAAATAATTTAAACTAGTCTCTTATCCTTCACTTGGTAGAGTTTTTAACGTATATCATATTATTTTTAAAAATTATTTTTAAAAATTTCTACCCTATAAGGGCGGTTGGTTGGGTGACCATACCTTATATGCTCTTATTGAATATATCATAAATATGTGCATGATAGGGTGGATGATATGAGTTATACACATGATTCCCATGTTATTTTATTTTCGTATACTCATACTTGTTTTCTATATATGTATGCATTATACTTCAATTGGTATTTAAAATTGATCATATATACATATATATGATTTCTTGTGCTAAATTAAAATGTTTATACATATTCTTTAGAGCACAAATTGTTTTATGCTAAACTTGATTTAGTTTTAAATGTTAATTGATATCTTTTACAAGCTTGTGCATCATTTTAAAAAGGAGGGAAGAAAAATTCTTTGACTTAAAATGATTTCATTGATTTATCAAAATTTGTTTGTTGATCTCAAGTGATATCTTAATATTTATGTTTAACAAAATTTGTTTTTGTTGATTACAAGTAGTATCAAAATTTGTTGTTTTGTTTTAATTGTTTTAAATGGTATCAAAATTTGTTTTAGGTGGTTTTCAAAATTTATCTTGATATGTATTGCTTATATGCAAGGAGAACTTAACATCTACTCTATGTATAGATTCGTGTTGAGTGTATTTTATATAAAGAAGAGTCTGATCTCTTTTCTTTATATGGTACACGTGTGTAGGGGGAGTTTAACATCTCCGTATATGCATTGCATATTATGCTTATATGGGTTAGGGTTTAGTCATCACTTCTCCATGTAATGTATGTACAAAGGGGGAGTTAACTTAACGTCTCTTCTCTTCATGAATTTATATTGCATATACATTTATTCTTGTTTATTTTTCTTCACCCCTTTGTTGATGATTTGACAAAAAAGGGAAGAAGAATTGAGAAAGTTTATATATGCATGTTTAATATTTGTTATTTATGCATATATGTTTGTTTAATATTTTATTTATGTATTTTCATTGAATATCTTTATGATTTATTACTATACATGAGTTAAGGGGGAGCTTCTATGAAACTTATTTTTAATCCATGCACATAAAACTTCATGAGTTTTGTCATCACCAAAGAGGGGGAGATTGTTGGCCCAAAGGCCCATCACTCTAGTTTTGATGATGATTAACTCATGTAGTTATAGTACTAGTGATCTTGTGTTTAATAAGTTTCAGATATTCAATTAAGATCTTAATCAGTGTTTAGCTTCAACAAAAGATTCGGAGCCAAGTTTTGAAGCTAGCACGTGTTGATTCAAGAGCTCACGCTTCAAGATCGCATCAAGTACTCAAAGAGAAGTCTAACTCATTGATCAAGTTTGGATCAAGTTAAGATGGAGAAGAAGATTTTCAAGATTTTAGTCCTAATTTGTAATTTTAAGATTTTGTTTTAGATAAAATATAAAGGATAGATTAGTTATGGATTACTCATGCTCATACACACACACACAAAATTTACATACCGTTTTCATAAGAAATAGTTTTAGTTTCAGTTGTGATTTTGAGCTTCAAAGAATACATATTTATGTTTCATGAATATATTTATCAAAATGAGTTTATATGTATATTGGATTTCATCCATATACATTGTTTCTTGATATTGTCTAAAAACTTATTTTGATGTATCTAGTCATGTGTTTAAAGTTTTGTATTTATCAAAACTTATTTTGAACTTATTGTCAATGTAGAGAAATAGAAGACCCTAAAGAGGGATTGATTGATAATAGCGGAGAGACAATACATATATAATAAAAGTGATGGGTATAGACTTGGATAGAAGCCCAATAGCTCAACAACCAATAGCCCAATAACTATTCTAACACTCTCTCTCAAGCTAGAGCATAAATGTCAACCATGCCCAGCTTGCTACATAAGATAGAAAACACCTTTGGAGAAGTTGTTTTGATAAGTGGATCTGCCAACTGTTTTGAAGATGAAGTAAATGAGAGAAAAATCACCTTTTTGGTCTATGCATATCTAACCAGATAACAGTCAACCTCTATATGCTTAGTTCTCTCATGGAACTCTTGATTTTGTGTGATATAGATAGCAGACTGATTATCACAAAACATAGGCATAGGGCCAAGATGATTAAAACCAACTCTAATAACAGATTTTTCAGTCACATCATTTCACAAGTAGTATGTGTCATGGCTCTACACTCAGCCTCTGCACTAGATTTAGAAACAACATCTTGTTTCTTACCCCTCCATGTCACCAGATTTCCTCCAACAAATGCGCAATAGTCAGTAGTAGACTTCCATCTCCCTTATCACCAGCATATCCTGAGTCAGAATAGCCAAAAATACGAACATATTTATGTTTCTTGTACAAGAAACCTTTTCTATGAGAGCTTTTGATATAGGTAAGAATCCTCAGAGCAGCTGTCCAGTGAACCTTTCTAGGCTGATGCATAAACCTACTCAGTACTCCAACTGCAAAGGTTATATCAGGCCTAGTAACTGTCAAGTAAATCAACTTCCCAATCAATCTCCTATATTGTCCAGGGTCATCAAGTAGATGACTATTATCACACCATAAATCTACATTTGCTTACATTAAAGTATTAACAAGTTTGCACCCCAACAAGCCAGTTTTCTCGAGGAGATCAAGTGTATACTTCCTCTGAGATAGAAATAAACTATGTTTTTGATAAGCAACTTCAATCCCAAGAAAATATCTTGGCTTTCCCATATCCTTCATCACAAAATGTCATTTGAGATACTCCTTTGTTTCTACTAAGGCCATAGAGTCACTCCAGTTAGCAAAATGTCATCAACATACACAGCCAGTATCACTGAGCCATACTTAGTATGACGAACAAACACTGAGTGATCTGAATGACAATGAGCAAATCCAATACCAGAGATAACCATGCTGAACTTCTCAAACCATGCTCTTAGACTCTGTTTGAGTCCATAGATCGCCTTCCTAAGTCTACAGACAGTATTCTCCCCTGAGCAATATACCCTGGAAGTTGCTCCATATAAACTTGCTACGTTAAGTCCCCATAGAGAAAGACATTCTTGACATCTAGTTGAAATAAGGGCCACTCTATATTAACAGCAACAGAAAACAAAATTCAAATGGACTTCAACCGAACAACGGATGAAAAGTAGTCCACGCCACATGTCTGAGTATATCCTCTGGCAACAAGCCTGGCCTTATACCTATCCACTGAATCATCAGGCGATACTTCAAGGTATAGACCCATTGACAACCCACAGCAACAACATCTTTGGGTGCAGAGACCAACTCTCAAGTTCCTCGAGAAATAAGAGCATCCATCTCCTCATCCATAAACCTGCTTCCAGACAGGTATCAATACAGCCTCCTCATACGACCAGGGTAAAGATACAGAGGACAAAGACAAGTCAAACTGGTGAAAAGAGGGAGTAAGATGATCATATGAAACAAAATGAGAAATAGAATGATCAGTACAAGACCGTTTATCTTTACAGAGGGTGACAGGAACATCAAAATCAGAGGAAGATACTGACGGTGAGGAGGTAGACCTTCTACTGGAGAGGAGGCGATCGGAACCGCTTTAGAGGCAGGAACTTTTTACCGATGAGTGTAGACATATCTGAAATCTTTCTCCCGAGGTGGCTTTGGTGCAGGTGACGTTGTAATGTCTTTTAATGACACTGTCGAAGAGACATCATGGACAACAGTAGGTACAGGCAAAGGAACAGATGGTGAAAGAGAAATAGACTCCGATGCAGTAATTGTACCTTGTGGAGAAAAGTAAGAAATAAGTTGACACAAAATACTTTCTGGTTGATGGACTATAGCACCGATATTGATCGGTCACATATACTGCATATTATTGTCACATTCTCATACTTATTATATAGTAAACTCTGCTTTTAATCTTAATTATTGTCTAAATTATATACAGGCCCATTGCTAGAGGAAAGGAAAGAGAAACGAGCCCAAAAGCCCATCAAAATTCTGATTTAATTCAGAATTAATTCAAAATCAGAAAATCAGGGCAGATCGTGGCTAATTAGAGAAGTTGAAAACTGGTTAAAACAAATCTTCGCAAATCAATCGGTTAAAGCCAGAGATCAAAGGCCGTTTTATCAAATTCAGGAGCTGAAACAACAAATCCAACCAGACAAAAGGGGGCCACATCACACGTCATCCATACCTGCACCTGGATGTGGCCATTTGGCCACATCCAGACCGCGGATCCGCGGCCAAAGCCGCAGATCTGTGACCATTTGGTGGAGATAAGGGGAGCATGATCCGCGGCCAAAGCCGCGGGTCCGCAGCCGTTTGGTGAAGATAAGGGGAGCAAATGCTCCCCTTATCTCTCACTCCTCTCACCTCTAGGTTTTTGCCTATAAAAGGCAGATTTTCTGAAAAAGGAGCGACCATGCAGAGATAAATTTTAAGCCAGTTTTTATTCTTTTTAGTGTAGGTTTTTATTTTCTTTTTATGTAATTTTCAGTTTTATTTATGTAATTCAGAAGAGATCAGAGTTTCATAGGAGAACGAGAGTGAAACTTGTACTGAGAGTGACACCGGTGTAAGTTGTTCTTCTTTTCTCTTATTATTACAAGATTGAATCTATAGTTGCATTTGTAAGTTCTTCTTTATTTTTGTGTTCTTCTTCTTCTTATTTACTTTTCTTCTTTGATACTAAATGCTATCCAAGTGAGTCTTATAGCATCGAAAGAGCCTTGCCTTTGCGAGTGCCTTCGATAGCTCATGACGATGGATTTTTAGCCTCATTCTATATCATTTCATACTTGTATTGTCTTGATGATGTAATGTGGAAGAAACAGGAATCAACTCCTATGGGATATGCGTTGATCGCCTCTACTTCAAGGTAACATCATTGTCACAGATTCAAGGTAAGTATTGGGCCAAGGGAGGTAAGTAATTTTTAGTTTTCTTTCTTTTAATTTTTTAGCTTAGATCACTAACACCATCAATATCCAAATCTTTTTCACTCTTTTTCAATTTCTTTGTACATATCCACCTTCTCTGTCTACCACCCTTTCCTCACTTAACTGAAACTCCATTTTTCTCTTTTCTTTTAAAGAACTAAAAGAAGAACTTTAGCCATTCTTTCTAACTTAAAAGAGAACTTACTAAAAAGCTTCAATCGCTAGTCCTTCCTTGTGGATCACGACCGCATAACCACTTGCTATAGCGGTAGAATTCAGAACTTGCACTTCTATTTTGTATTTCTGAAAATTTATATTTTTGCGTGCAGGTAAAACTTCAATCAAATTTTTGCGTGCACGTGTCTATTTCGTTAAATTTTCTATTTACTGTTGAAGAGTGCTGGAGCCAAGGAATGTGTGCATAGCATTTAGTATAAAGTTCATTCTTGTATGAAATATTGCTTGAGTATTACTTTTTTCTATATACTGGCGCACTACACTAAATTGATTTAAGGGTTTGTCCTATAAACAAGATAAGGTGGGGAAGTCATTACCCTCCCTTAGCCCACAAACAATCTCCTCACTCACTAACCCAAGTCTAACTAAAAATGAGTAGACGTTGGTCCTAGGGACATCTCGGACTCAAATAGGAGACTGACCTAAGGGGAATTTGATTTGAATTTGACTCTTACCAAATCGGTGTCTAAGGTTGGGGATTGAGGGGAGAAACCCCGAAGGCTGGTGGTTTGACATAATTAAGCCTGTTGCTTTAAGCACGAATACCTCCCACCAATCTTGCCCCTACCTGGCCGATTAACTTGTAGTCAGATTCAGCAATATACCCCCCGTGAACAGTCTAACCAATCAGGAGTCATCTAGGTCTAAGGTTTACCCTAACTTAGGTTAGATTTTTTCTTTTAATTTGTTTTCTTATTTATTTGTTTTTTTATTTGTGTTTGACATTTCCTGTGTGATATGGCTTATAACAATAATTTTTCCAATTTTAATGATAATCTATATTACACCCCGACCTCTTTTTCGGATATTACCAACCTGGCATATCATAACTTTAACCAACCTAGTGTACCGGATTGGTCTTATCCGAATCAATATAACCCATGTCCCCAATCTTATGACCATAATTTTCAAAATAATTTCAACTCTTCACAGAGTCAATGGGGATTCACCTCCCCCGAGTCCAATTTTTAACCAACTTGTCCTCCTTATCCACCTTGTCCACAATATTTCGAAGATCATACTCAGTTCCACCAGTTTAAAATAGAAAACTATCAATCTTGGAAATGAGTATGCGTGAGTCCAAGTAACAATCACAAAATCTGACGGACTTACAATTTCACACACAAATTTCAAATATTCATCTTTTCAAGTCCAATCGCAACAAAACGATGAACCAATTGACTATCAAAAGATGCGTGAAGCCATGACTCAGGCTCAAATCGCTCGTAATCATGACATAGATATAATGGTCCAAACTCTCCATTCTCACCGTTTGACCATTTCTGATGTCGCTAACCATTCTGTTAGAGCCAAAGAATCATGTTGTTTTGGAAAACAAGATTCCATTTCAGCACACCCATTTGAACTTGCCCAAACCCCAAATTTTGAAAATAAAATTGACATTTTGGCAAGTTATCCCTTTCCTGAAATTGAACTTGAGAGTGAATATGATCTTGAACCTAAACTTGGTAATTCAATTCTACTTCGTGATTCAATAATGACTCCAATGTCTTCACCTGATTTCAATTTTTTTTCGAGTCAACATTGGATCATGTGCCAATTCATCATGAAATTAAATCGCCAATCTTTTATGATCATCATATTGAACTTGATCAATTTCATACTTTTGAAAGTCCTATTGACAATTGGCAAGTTCTCATTTTTATGAAATTGAACTCAATGAGAAATGTGAACTAGATTCTCAAATTTGTGATCCAGTTCAAATTTTTGAATCAATACTGACTCCTGTTTTGTTACCCAACTTGAGTAATATTTTAGAATCAGTTTTGATTCCCACATCTGTCATTCTTGAACTTGAATTACCAATGTTAAGTCACATTCCGTTGCTGAGAAATGCATGTGGACTGAGTTTCAACTTCTTGATTTGGACCCACTTCCTGAACCAATCTCGATTCCTGAACCTTTACTTGACTTAAGTCACGTTTCTGAGTCGGTATTAGTTCACGTACTTCCTAAGTCCAAGTCAATCATTCTATCTTTTTTCACTCCATTTTGGGACAAGGGTGTTGATAAAATTGATTCCAAAATTATTTGTGAAATTTGAAAATTAGATGGGGTAAATTCTTAATAAAGATCATTTATATATACAACATTTTAGTGGGTTATACAAGAGAGGTTTCTGGTGGGTTCCTCCGAACTCCACGCAAATTCAATTGGGTCGCATTTCGTGGACCAATCAGACCACCACCGGAACCACCACCTTAAGTTAATATTTTCCTTCACTTTCTTCTTTTTCATGTATCTATGCATTAATTCATACATTGAGGACAATGCATGAGATAGGTGTGGGGGAGGGTTCTAACATAACTTAGGTTTTCTTTTTATTATAAAAATATTATTATTACATTTTTCTTTACTTTTAAAAACTTTTGAAAATAGAAATAATATTTTGACATATTTTTTTGTAAGAAATTAAGTCATATTAAGGAATAGGAGAACCATAATTACGATTTCTTATACTTGGTCAAAATAAGATTATTTGTTTAATTTCTAAGGTTAAGAAGAAAATTTGTGAAAATAATTTAGTCTTGATCTTTACCTTGATAATATATGCATGCTTAACACTTACACACTTAGGGTTCAAAAACAAAGATTCTTATGACCTATTAAAAGGAAAAAAAAAGGAAATATATATATATATATATATATATATATATATATATATATATATATATATATATAAATCCTCCGATTAAGCTGGGTATTTGTGTGTGCTCATAAGCATAAGTATTCACGCCTAAAGGCGGTTCATATAATAAAATCCTTAGTTTTGTGGCCTTATTTGCTCGAGTTCTTAAGTCTCTGGGGTGTCTTCTCACCCGGTGCTCTAAGATGGTTTGGTTTCGGAGTCACCGATTAAGGCTCGTTACATGGGCAGATTAGAAAGCCTAATAGAATTAAGAAATATTACCACCCAAATAAAAAATAAAAATAAATAAAGTATAAGAGTTAGAGTTAAAGAACCCTTAGTTAAAATTTCACGGTCACGAAGGTGCATATGACATAGGGTAAAGTAATAGACTAGATGAAAAGTACAATGTGACTCCTTACTTTAATTGATAACAAATTTTTGAATAGAGACTAAGTTTAGAAATGAAAAAATCGGTTTTCCTATAACTTATAGATTACTTAATTCTTACAATAATATTTCAAATATTTTTCTCTTTCAAAATGTATTTTCAAAATACTAACATTTTTCTCTTTTTTATGGATTTTGTGGTGCAATCCAACCCTCACGACATAAAACTCATTCTCTAGGGAAAACTTAGAGGTTTAACAACTTGTTGCACATGCTCAGTACAATCCCGTGACCTGCGAAAGTGGTCTAATAATTTTTAGTTTAGTTTTGTTGTTTTGCTTGAGGACGAGCAAAAGATAGGTATGGGGGTGTGATCGGTCACATATACTGCATATTTATTGTCACATTCTCATACTTATTATATAATAAACTCTGATTTTAATCTTAATTATTGTCTAATTTATATGCTGGCCTATTGCTAGAGGAAAAGAAAGAGAAACGAGCCCAAAAGCCCATCAAAATTCTGATTTAATTCAAAATTAATTCGAAATCAGAAAATCAGGGCTGATCATGGCAAATTAGAGAAGTTAAAAACCGGTTAAAATAAATCTTCTTAAATCAATCGGTTAAAGCCTGAGATCAAAGGCCGTTTTGTCAAATCCATAGCTGAAACAGCAAATCCAGCCAGACAAAAGGGGCCACATCACATATGCCATTCATACCTCCACCTGGATGTGGCCATTTGGCCACATCCAGGCCACAGATCCGCGACCGTTTGGTGGAGATAAGGGGAGCGTTTGCTCCTCTTATCTCCTCACTCTTCTCCCCTTTTTTTACCTATAAAAGACAGGTTTCGCACTGAAAAAGGGAGCAACCATACGGAGATAGATTTTAGGCCAGTTTTTCATTCTTTTTAGTGTAAGGTTTTATTTTTATTTTTATGTAATTTTCAGTTTTATTTATGTAATTCAGAGTAGATCAGAGTTTCATAGAGAACGAGAGTGAAACTTGTACTGAGAGTGACACCGGTGTAAGTTGTTCATCTTTTCTCTTATTGTTACAAGATTGAATCTATAGTTGCATTTGTAAGTTCTTGTTTGTTTTTTGTGTTCTTCTTCTTCCTTTCTACTTTCTTCTTTTGGTACCAGTTGCTATCCAAGTGAGTCTTATAGTACCGAAGAGCCTTACCTTTGCGAGTGCCACTGATAGCTCATACGATGCATTTTAGTCTCATTCTATATCACTTCATACTTGTATTGTCTTGATGATGTAATATGGAAGAGATGGGAATCAACTCTTATGGGCTATGCGTTGATCGTCTCTACTTCAAGGTAACACCATTGCCACAGATTCAAGGTAAGTATTGGGCCAAAGGAGGTAAGAAATTTTTAGTTTTCTTTCTTTTAATTCTTTAGCTTAGATCACCAACACCATCAACATCCAAATCTTTTTACTCTTTTTCAATTTCTTTGTACATATCCACCTTCTCTATCTACCACCTTCTTCCTTACTTAATTGTAACTTCATTTTTCTCTTTTCTTTTAAAGAACTAAAAAAAGAACTTTAACCATTCTTTATAACTTAAAAAGAGACTTACTAAAAGCTTCCATCGCTAGTCCCTCCTTGTGGATCACGACCCACATAGCCACTTGTTATAGCGGTAGAATTGAAAATTTGCACTTCTATTTTGTATTTCTAAAAATTTATATTTTTGTGTGCAGGTAAACCTCAATCAGATATCCTTTTGAGTTCAAGAATACCCAACAAAGACATATTTTATAGACTTAAGAGACAATTTATCCAGACCTGAAGAAAAATCCTGAACAAACATGTACAACCAAAAACACGCGGAGGAACTGAGAAGATACTTTTGCCAGGATATAGACATGAAAAAGAAATTTTACAATGAAGAACTGAGGAGGGCATCCTATCAATCAATGTCAGATGCTTAACACTGCATCACCCACAAATACTTTGCAACATGCATATGAATTATCATAATTCGAGCAACATCTAGGATGTGTATGTGTTTGCGTTCCGCAACACCATTCTATTGGGACGTATGAGAGCAAAATGTTTGATGAATAATCCCATTCTTAAAACAAAAAATAGACACATCATTTTTCATATATTTTAGGGCATTGTCAGTACGAAGCACACGGATTGATGTAGAAAATTGAGTTTTTATTTCATTCTGAAAAAGTTCGCTGACACCAGAAACTTCAGATCTCTCTTTTAGCCAATATACCAAGTCATACTAGAGAAATCATCAACAAAGATGAGAATATCTAAAACCTTTGGATGAAGACACACAGCTAGGACCCCAGATATTAGAATGAACTAACTCAAAAAACTAACTACTACGGTTATTGATTCGACTAGAAAAAGAGACACGATGATGCTTGCCCATCTCACAAGACGCACCAAGTGTAGAGAAAGAAGACTCAACAGAAATTACCGACCGAAACTTATGCAATGAGGGATGACTGATGTGTATTCGAATGGCAAGTATACAACCGTTACAAGTAATATAGAGTGAATAGAGTATCGTTCCACGAGATTGTTGTTCACGTACCAACTTAATCTTTCCTAATTCTATTTGAATAATCAATCTAGTTGGAAGATATTGTAACTAAACTATTACTAAAAGGTTTGTTTTAATTATGAAAAGAACTAGAGTAATGATTTCGGTAATTGTAATTAGATAAAATATCATGCTTGTGCTAATTCATCCTACGCATGTTAATAATCAGAATTGCCTATCTAATTAGTACTTTCTCTCGAATAGTACAAATTTTATCTTCTAAATCTAGAATCTACAATCTCTCGATCTAGCAGATTGCTAGTGAAGATGCATTATGTGTGATGGATATTCTTACTTGACTGCACAATTTTTACGTCTCAACGTCTCAGTTATGGTTGTTATCTTAGAAATTTTTGCTAAGTTATCTCCTCTCAGACTCTAACCTAACCTTCTGATCAACTGTGCGCACCAATTGTAACATAAAATACAAGATTAACAACTTAGCATGCAAAATATTTAAACTTTATAGAGCATGTTGGAGAATTGCACAAAACATAATCTTATTTTATCATACAATCCCTACATCATGTACCTAATTATGAAAATTAGTTCATAACTAAGAAAATATAACACATTATAATATTAGAATAGATCATGAAATAAAATCAATAAAAATAAAGTAAGAGAAAGGTAAGAAAGCACAAAGAAAGATGAAGTCTTGACGAATTTCCTGTTGAAAGTACTCTGAGAATTAATGGCTAACAGCAGAAATTTAATTGATCTTTGCTCCACTAAAAGGGAGAATTAAAATTGTATATTTTACAAGAGAATTAGCGGCGTTTATATAGAAAGAGAGTACTAGAACCCTAGATGAATACAAAAAAAAAACCTAGGTTTCTTAATTTACACAAATTACTGAAAAAAATTTATCCATAATTACCACCAAAGTACGGCCAACTGGCCGAAATTACGGCCACCGGGCTGAACTTCTGGATGTAATGAAGCTCCGTTTTTTGACTCATATTGATCTCTTAGTTGACATTCCCATTGACTGGTCCAAGGCTGCGTGGCCGAAATATACGGCTGGGTGCCGAACTCTTGTCCATTTCATTCTCAGATTTTTGTGAAATTTCTGATTTTGCGTAAAGGCTCTGTTGAGATGTTCTATCTCTGGTTTATATCTCTAGTTTTGCATTTCTTTGGTTCATTTAATATCGCCAATTTGTCAATTTTCGCTCTTTTTCTTCTAATTTGCTCTTAACCTAAAATCTACAGAATAATACTAACAAATACCCTTGCAGCATTAATATATGAAAATAATAGGCATAAAAGTGATGTAAAACATGTATATAAAGCACACACATCACACCCTCATACCTACTTTTTGCTAGTCCTCGAGCAAAATCCTAATCTTAAAAAGAAAAACTAAAGATCCTAAAAATAAAATCCGAATCCACTTTCTTAGGACTCACGATTGCACTTAGCATGTACAGCAAACGTTAAACTCCTAGGTTACCCTAGTGGACGAGTGTTATCTCGTGAGGTTTTTCAGTGAATTACACCCACAAATTAGGTGAAAGAATTTAAAAGATAAGAAGAGATTAAGACAAAAAGAATAACAAAAAATAAGGATAACAAAAATAAAGAAAATAGAAAAACAAAAACAAAATAGAGAAAGACAAAATATTTTTAAAAGTGTAAGCATCACACTAATGTATAAGTTTTCTAGTTATAATAAACTCTCATTATCAAGTTCAATCTCTTATCAAGAATTCTACCTTCTACTTTGTAGAAATTTTCAAATTTAGTCTATGTCACTATCCTTCTTAAGTTTTCTGATCCTATGCATTTTCATGAATGTGTATAGTTCTTAACTTTGGATTTGATTCAAACCTACTTACTTAATTTTTTTTCCATAGAAGTTTCGAAGTATTACCACTTCATTGCCCTTTAAGTACTTCTTCTTCTTTTTTCAATATATATAACTAGTCTAATTCTCTTTCGTGTAAATATAAGCTTCTTGAGGCCAAGATACCTAAATAATTTATCATTAGACTTGTTATTACATATTTTTTTCATCTTACCTAACTATCTTTCGCGTAAATACAAAGGCTTCTTGAGGCCAAAGTATCTAGCTAATCAATAGTTAATATTTTTTAAGTATTAAGTAATCCTCTTTATCCCAAGCTTAAACCATTGTGTAAGTATAGATAAGATGCATATTCACATAGACAAATTCTAGATGGCAATAATATTTTAAAATTTTTCATCTTTACTCAAAGACTTTAAAATTCCATCAAATTGATATTCCTTATCTAATTCAAGTTATATGGTTACTAAATCCCTTACAACTAGGTCAACTTACAAAAAAAATTTTCAGTTAGTAAAAGAAAAAGAAAAATCTAGAAAAATCTTAAAAGAAAAGAATAAATAAAAAAAATCTAACCTAAAAATAAAGAAAAAGTAAATAAAAAATAATGATAAAGTAAAATAAAAGAAAAATCCTAGACCCCTCCCCATACCTAAACCTTGACATGTCCTTATGAAGTACAAGATGAATCCATATCACATGAAAGATAGCAAATAAATATCACTACCAAAAATTAACGTATGCTAATTAAACTTATAAAAGCAATAAAATTCATGTATATCAATTTGCAGAAAATAGTCATGTTCATAAATAACCCATTAGAGAATACTTATCTGGAAAAAAATTTGAACCTGTAATTCTAAAATTGTTCACCTACATAGCCGTAAATTCAGCTACTCAGCCGTATTTTTTACTCTTTTGTGTAGGCCATCTCGATGGGGGTGAATAGGTGACAAGCTAATCAAATGCAAAACTAATACGGAATTAAAACTAATTGTGCAAACTAAAACTATTGTGCAAACATATAAAGTATAACCACAGAGTATAGCCGAATTCCCGTGAAGGGCTCTCGACTATCTCCTCAAGATTTCTCTAATTAAGAATTGAAGTGCCACTATGGCTCTCTTGGTTAAATACAAGTGAGCAATCAACCCCAAGCATGTATATATGTGTAGCACAAGGGAATATCAAGCATATAATAAATATAAACAATAAGAGCATGTAAGATATAAAACAAGTGTGTGTGTGTGAGAGAGAGAGAGAGAGAGATAAGTAATTACAAACACGGGAGATTTATTTTGAGGTTCGAGCACACTTGCTCTATGTCCCCGCCTTCAACACTATGAAGAATTTTCACTATAATTGATCTCGCAAGATCGCTCGGTGTCGCAACACCTACAACGAGCTCCCTCAAGAACTCTTAGACCCGCAAGTCCCATTGTTTTTTCTGCAAGAACAACACAGCGAACCCACAAGCTCGCCGAGGCTGCAATCTCTACAACTCCTCCAAATACAATGGTTGGAACACTTGTGATCACTTCTCTTGATCACAAAAATAACTCTCACACACAATGATCTCTAGAGGATGGATATAGTAATGGATAGCTCAAGCTTGTGTAAGAAAAAGATAGACGTGGAGGTGAAAAACTCAAAGAAAAGCTTTTGAAACTCAACAGAATTACTCTTGATAAACTCTCTTGATATGGCAATGAAGCTCTAAAAACTTGTTTGGAAAACTCTATTGAAGATGAAAAAATAAACTCTTAAAAACTTGTTTAAAACTCACCAAAAACCCCATATTTATAGGCCAAGAAAAACTAGTCGTTATGGTCCAAAAATGTCAGAAATGGCCTATCGTTTGACTGCCCATCGACCGACCAACGGTCAATTTCTGACCGTGGAGTATGGCGGTCGACCGACTTCAGGCCCAGACTGTGCAATAGGTCAACTTTGAGCACAGTTTTGAGGCCTAAAATGTTAGAATTTGGTATACATGATGAATTTGTAGCTCTTGAAGTCTCTTTCTAACGCAACTTAAATCAATTTTGTAGTAGAAAGTTATCAACAAAATACTGAAAGGTGTCAAACCAGAAACTGTAAACTATTTTCAGAACAAGAACAGACTTAACCCCAATATTTGAATCTTTAACATTTGAATCAAAAAATAATTATTGAATAAGAAATGTAGCCCTGAAAAATGCAATTTAAATCATGTTGATTGAATATAATAATAATAAGTTATGAAAAGAAATCTACAAGGGTATTGAACAGATCAGTAGAACGGTCGGCCTCCCGGTCGACCGAGAAAGCCTGAGAGCTCTGCAACTCATTCGGTCAACCAGTCGGTCGGCTGATCTCTACTGCGGTCGACTGGTCGGTCGACGAGATCAAGTCACATGGGCTTGTGCACGTCGGTCGACCGCAAGCTGCCCAAAAACAGTTTTAACAACACTTTTAAAATACATCTTAAATTTCATAAAATCTCCATAAAATCTAAAAAAATAAGTTCATTGAAATACTTTGAAGTATAAATATGTGTGATAAAAAATCACACATATTACAAACATGTGAACTATTGAGACATAGAATTTAAAGCTTAACAAAAACCTTATTTTTCGAAAATCAAACTTTTTTTTGTGTGTATAAGCTTGAGCAATCCACAACTAATCTATCTTTACATTTTATCTAAAAAATAAAATCTTAACACTTACAAATAGACTCAAGTCTTGAAAATCTTCTCTTGAAAAACTTCTTCTCCATCTTGACTTGGTCCAAACTTGATCCAAAGAACGATGACTCCATCTTTGAGTACTTGATGCGATCTTGATGCGCAAGCTCTTAAATCAAAACGTGCTAGCTCTAAAACTTGACTTTGAATCTTTTGTTGAAGATAAACACCGACTAAGATCTTGACATATCTCTGATACTTAGAAAACACAAGATCATTAGTACAATAACTACATGATTAATCATCATCAAAACTAAAGTGATGGGCTTTGGGCCCAACATTTTTATCTCATTTTTTTTGGCAACTTTATTTTATCAAATTGGTTCATCTTGTAGTTCTATTTCTAATTTGAAACTCTGGTTTTAGGCTAGGGTACAGAAAAAGAAAAAGGAAAAAAAGTTAATGTTCATATTTACAACAAATTAATCTCCTTACCGTTACATCGATTTCGTCCACGAGAACGCTTTCCACTTTCCTAATGCATTCTCTTCAGAGGAGATTTAGATGTACTCAATCTCTTCGTCAACTTCTTATTGAGTCTATCCACTTTGCTTTTTGCTTTCTTCAATTCGGTTTATGCTCCTTTTAATTTGTCCTCTTTAAACTTTTCATGCAACGAATCATCTCATCATCAGCAACATCATGGGGCAAAGCATCTTCAACCTGCAAAGAGACACATCCAATATATTTAGACAATATTTGACATTGTAAAAACTTGGTGATGCATCAAGTAAGTCTCTTCAAAAGATTGCTCATCAATGTCACATCAAAAGAATAAATACTCAAGTCAAGTTTTTTTTTTTCGAAAGGAACTCTAGTTTTAAGTGCAACTTTTTCCACTTCAGGTTCTTCACTGCTTTTGGGTGATCTGGAGGAAGTTCTGGAAATAACAGAAGCTCTGGTTCAATAGAAGGACGCGCTGCCCAGCCGAAAGTACGGGTTCGCAGCTGAAACTCTTGTCTACTGCAGATGAAATTTTTACAGTAGATATTATGTCTTCATCTTCATGTTTTGTGGTCTCTATTTCTTGTATCTTCTGTACTGAGATAGACTTCTCATAATTAGAGAATCATTCAATTCCTCCTTGATATTTGATTCTTCATCCTCATGTACTTCGGCTTATTTGAAAAATTTTGTGGTTGCCCGAGATGATTTCATCTTTTTACCCTTCGTGATCTACCTGGATTACATTGCAAGAATTTTTATGATTTTCTCGAGCAGGATTGTAGATGTAGATATTGAGAAAATATGGACAAACCATAGGATCATGAATTTCTCCACACCACGAACATGTTTGCATTGGCTCAAATCTTTGTGAGGACCATTGATAGTCGTTGTACTCCATAGACCTCCGTTTAGAATAAGAGTTCGGCTACCTGGCCGAACTCTGTTTCTGTTGAGGTTGAACTCCCTAACCTGTAGAGAAAAAGATTTTTATGTAAATCTGCAGACAAATTCAAAGTAGAACAATAATCAATATTGATGATATTGAAATTATATAATCCCGGCAATGGCACCAAAACATGATGTGCAATTCGAATGGCAAGTGTACCAATTGTTAATAGTAATATAGAGTGAATAGAGTATCATCCCACGAGAATTGTTGTTCAAGTACCAACTTAATCTTTTCTAGTTCTATTTGAATAGTCAATTTAGTTGAAAGATGTTGTAACTAAACTATTACTAAAAAGATTTGTTTTAATTATGAAAGAACTAGGGTAATGATTTTGGTAATTGTAATCATATAAAATATCATGCTTGTGCTAATTCATCCTACTCATGCTAACAATCGAAATTCCCTATCTTAATTAGTATTTCTCTCGAATAATACCAATTCTATCTTCTAAATTTAGAATCTACAATCTCTCGATCTATTAGATTGCTAGTAGAAGATACATTAAGTGTGATGGATATTCCTACCTGACTGCACAACTCTTATGTCTTAACTCTCGAGTTATGGTTGTTAATCTTAGAAGATTTTGCTAAGTTATCTCCTCTCAGACTCTAACCTAACATTCTGATCAATTGTGCGCACCAATTATAATATAAATACAGATTAACAACTTAGCATGCAAAAGATTTAAACTTTATAGAACATGTAGGAGAATTTGCACAAAATATAATCTTATATCATCATACAATCCCTACATCATGCACCTAGCTATGGAAAATTAGTTCATAACTAAGAAAATAGAACACATTATAATATTAGAATAGATTATGGAATAAAATCAAATAAAAATAAAAATAAGAGAAAGGTAAAAAGCACCAAGAAAGATGAAGCCTTGATGAATTTTTTGCTGAATTACTCTGAGAATTAATGGCTAACAACAGAAATTTAATTATTTTCCACTCTATTAAAGAGAATTAAAATTGTATATTTTACAGAGGCTTGGTGGCATTTATATAAACAGAGAGCAGTAGAACTCTAGTCAAATACAAAAACCTAGGTTTCTTAATTTACACGAATTACTGGAAAAATTTATCTATAATTGCCGCCAAAGTACGACCAGCTGGCTGAAATTACGGCCAACGGGCCGAACTTCTGGCAGTAATGAAGCTCCACTTTTGACTCGTATTGACCTCTGAGTTGGCATTCCCATTGACTGGTCCAGGTGTTGGCCCAAAGGCCTATCACCCTAGTTTTGATGATGATCAACTCATGAAGTTATGTTTCTAATGATCTTGTATTTAATTAGTGACAGATTCATTATCAAGATCTTAGTAGGTGCATAGCTCAACAAAGGATAAAATGTCAAGATTTGGAGCTAGCACGGTGTGATCCAAGGAGCTTTTGGATCAAGCTTGGACCAATTCAAGAAGATGAGAAGCCTTCAAGTGAAGACTTCAAGAAGATGAAGACTTGTGTCTAGGTATAAGATTTTGTTTTTTGTTTTAGAGTAAAATGTAAAGGATAGAGTAGTTGGTGGATTGCTCAAGTATTATCACACACACACTCTTGATTTATTGTCTTTTCATAAAAGAATTTTCAGATTTAGAAAAGACTTTCTTTTTGGAAAACATATTTTTGGTTTTTGGTTTTCAAAGTTATATGTTTCAACAAAACCTTATTTAGAGCTTAATGTCAAAAACACAGATATTTCATCTTGATTGTGTAGTGGATCATATCCATCACACTATGCCTTAAAAGTACATCTTGTTTTTGTATTTGATGAAGTTTTGGAAAATATGTTTTGAAAAATATTGTTTTGGAAAAACAGTTTTTATCATGAACCAAATATTTCCAAGTTACAAAAATAGTCCAATCTTTTATAACATGCCTTGATTTTGTGCAAGCATGTTTGTATATCAAAGTATATTGGTTAAACTATTTTTGTAGATTTTTAAGTATTTTATGGGATTTTATTTGAGCCAAAAGACAAACTTTTTAATCCCAGAAAACTGTTTCAGGCTTCAGATAAGTCGACTAGTAGCCTTTATAAGTCGACTAATCCTGGAGTCGGCCGACCGGACCGGTCGACCGACGTGCACAGATGTGCACGCCTTTGTCCACTGGAGGACGGCCGACCGTACGGGTCGACCGCTCCAGAGAGCAAGCTCTCTGGAAAGTTCGGCCGACCGCACGGGTCGACCGACAGAGAGTTAGACTCTCAGCTCCAGTGGGTCGGTCGACCGTGGCTCCAACGGTCGATTTCTGACCGTTGGCGGTCACCGGACGGGTCGACCGGCAGCTCTGACAGACCCCAACGGCTATATTTTTTCTGGCCTATAAATTTGGGGGTTTGGTCATTGTTTTGAGCCAAGATTTTGGTGACTCTTAGAGCCAGTTTTTCCCATTCATTCCAGGTTTTTCTCCACAAAATTAGAGCCAATACTTCCAATTAAAAGGAGATTTATCAAGAGTGTTTAAAAGAGATTTCTCGAGTTTTTCACTAAAGTTTCAATCCTTGCTTTCTCACACAAAACACTTGAGCAACCATTGTCCTATTCATCTTATAGGAGTGTTATAGTGAGAGTTTTTATTGGTGATCAAAGTGTTTAGATCACCAAAGATCTTTTCTTTGTTCTTTGAGGAGACGGGCAAGTGTGCTCGTGGTTGTTTAGGGTTCGGGTGCGAACTCTTCTTGTTTGAGGTGCGGCCTCGGCGAGCTAGTGAGCTTGCGGTGTGTACGGGACTAGGGAGTCTGAGGACTTGTAGGTGTTGCGGCACCGAGAGAGATCCATTGAGATCTTGCATAGTGAAATCCTTCGTGTGTCGAAGGCGGAGATGTAGAGCAAGTGTGCTCGAACCTCGAAACAAACCCTTGTGTTTGCGATTGCTCTTTCTCTCTCTCTCTCTCTCTCTCTCTCTTTGTCTCTTATTGTATCTTGCATGCTTATTACTTGTCTTTATCTTTCATGCTGATATATTGGTTGCATATTGATACATACTTGCTTGGATTGTTTGCTAACACTTGTATTCAACCAAGAGAACCAACACGGCACCTCAACCCATTCAAGGGGAATCTAGAGGAGTTTGTCCAGAGCCCTTCACGGGAATTCGGCAACACTCTTGTGTTATACGTGGTGTTTAGTATAAAAGTTTTATTTGGTCATAATTGTTTTTAGCTTCCGCATTATTTGGCATTAAGTGACCATTAGATAGCCATCACCTATTCACCCCCCCTCTAGGTGAACCTTCAATTGGTATCAGAGCTTGGTACTCTGATTTGGTCTAACAACCTAGAGTAAAAGATCCTCATTTTTAGGCTAATCACAATATTTTGTACACACACCATGGACTTCATGTCACCACCCATGTTTGACATTATTACATCCATATATGGAAGGTGAAGAGTCTTTGTACCTTAAGGCCTTAGGCATTCATGTATATCTTGCTACCACTAATGATTCATATGTTAATAATAGCAAGTACTTTGAGGCTAATGCTAAAGCTATTCATGCTTTGAAATGTACCCTAAATGATGAATATCTTTCTAGGGTTTCTAATGTTGAATCGGCTTTTTTAGCTTGGAACATCATCACCTCTCTTGGCGAAAAGGATCTATATTATGCCGGAGCGATTCGGATGTTGGAAGCGACATCTCCAACGTATGCTATATGGTCCAAGGGGATAACCCCCTTGAGGTAAAACACCGAATCCGATGATGAAGACATGTCATATAATGAGCTTACTACTTTTGTCAACTTGTGCTTGAAAAATATGACATGCTTAAAAAGAAAAATAAAAATTTGAAAAAGAACTTGCTTGCATGCATAAGAACATGATTCATTTAGAGATAACTTTGCAGCTTAGAAAAAGAAAATAATAATTTGAAAAAGAATTTTGATTACATGCTAAAAGAGAACGATTCTTTTAAAAACTAAAATTGCTTGTTTAGAAAAGAAAGGGTTTTGAAAAATGAAAATGTTTCCCTCATGTTAAAATTGAATGATTTATGTGAAGGGAATATGTCTTTGAAAAATAAGATTGATTTGGTGGAGAAACAAAAAGAAGTTGTTTTTTCAAGAAAATTACTTTGAAAAAAATTTGTTGAAAAAAAAAGAATTTGTTTCTAAAAAGAAAAAGAAAAGTGATTCTTTATCTCATCATGCTTTTCATGCCACCACTAATGACATTAAAGATTTGAAAAATAAAATGGATGGTTTGAGTTCAACTTTGAACTCTTGTGCTTTTAATCATTCTAGGTTGGAGTCAATGTTTTCAAGAAACAACTACACACATTCATGCACATCATAACCATGCATTTGCTTATGTTGCCAACATGATCACACTCCTACACATAAGCAACTAAAGTGTACGTATGTACACATTGTGGCCGCAAAGGCCATTTAGCAAAATATTGTTATGATAGATTAGATCATTTTAATTTTGCTAA